>JAVTVY010030633.1:0-133542 GCA_036873755.1 Hanleya hanleyi
ATTGGAGACAGAAAGGTGTCCGCGACCTTGAAGTGTCATGGGGAAGGGGAACCACTGTCAATTAGTAGGGTTACGCTGGCCGAAACGGTTACTGTTCCTCCGCTCACCTCCCAGTTGGTTCAGGGAGTGATGCATGGTTTCGCGCCAGTTGATTACGTCTTGGAGCCTGTGATTGACCAATTCACTAAATGGCTAGAGATTTGCCCCCTTCCTGAGCAATCGGCGGAAAGCGTCGCAAAGGCATTTCTTGAGGGGTTCATAGTGCGGTTTGGAGTACCGTTGCAGGTGCATACCGATCAAGGCAGGAACTTTGTCGGTAACCTGTTCTCTGAATTTTGCAAGGTCTTTGAAGTCACGAAATCTCGTACTATCCCTTACCGCCCCTGTTCCAATGGTCAGGTGGAACGGTGTAATCGTCTGTTGCTCCAGGTGATTCGTTGTTACTTGGAGAATAGGCAGATGGACTGGGATAAACACCTCCCATTAATCGGAATGGCTATTCGGTCCATGCCGAATCGCGATACCGGTTTCTCTCCCAACATGTTGATGTTGGGGAGGGAAGTCATTCTGCCAGTGGACATTCTATTGGGAGTAGCAGAGGTTAACATGCAAAAGTTCACGGGGGATCCTTACTTGGTAAACCTCTTGAAACATATGGAGGAAGTGCATCGCCTGGCCCGAGAACGGATTGGGGTTACTCAAAATAGACAAAAACGTACCTATGATCTGAAAATCCAATCCCGGACCTATGAGGTGGGAGACTTGGTTTATCGTAGGGACTTAGCCGTCAAAGTTGGACAGAGCAAGAAATTGCGACCGATCTTTGCGGGCCCCTTTGTCGTGAGTAAGGTGTTAGCCCCATGTCTGTACCGGGTGGAGAGCAGGAGGAAGTCCCATGTGTGGCATCATGTTTTACGTCAATGCCAGGACAGAGACATCCCTCTATGGGTACGACGGAGACGTCACGCTGTACTGAGTTTAGTTAGGGCATCCGACACGGGAAAGTCTGGATCAGGACAAGTACCAAGTTTAGAATCCGTAAAGCTTTCTTCGGGGGAAGTCACCCATGACACGGGAAAGGCTGGACAAGGACGAGTACCAGATTGGGTATCAGTGGAGTCTTCCCCTGAGGAGGGCATACAACCTGTACTGCATGCCCCTGGTGTTGAGGAGGATTCCGTTCCTCTCGGTTTGACAGATGAAGTTCCGGATTGGAACTTAGACTTATTGTTTGCGGAACCGCGAGAGGTTAGGAAACCGCGACCGATAAAAGTGCACGAAGATACCACTTCGGTTCTACCGATGATAGAGCCTCGTGTTACACGAGGGGGTCGGAAGGTTCGAAAACCCCAGTTTTTGTCAGCATATGACTGCTCCTAGATAAGGTCTAGGGTCATGTTAGAAGTTTCTTTGGTGTTGATGCTAGAGGAAAAGGATAACCATGCTATGCTATGTCAGAAGTGAGCAGACTCGTCCAAAAGGTCCTAGGTGCATCCTGGGTCACAAGTCACAATGTAATTTGGGAAGATGCATAATTAATAATGGAAAAAAAAATTATGTGTAGCCTGCTTCCAGTGAAGAAGTGGAGTAGGTTAGAGGAATTAGGGCAAGTGAAGTTGGGATATCTTGTTGTTGTGCAAGATGTCATTGGTGATGTCATATTTGTCACATAGATTGTGATTGGTGACGTTATTGTCTATGATGTCTTGTTGTTGTGCAAGATATGTCATTGGTGATGTCATATTTGTCATATAGATTGTGATTGGTGACGTTATTGTTTGTGATGTTGTATAAAAGTCATTGTCTTGGGCGCCCAAGTTGTTTGGTCTGTGTGGTTGGATGTCGGGTTTTGTCGGTGTGTAATTAGTTTGAGTTGCTTTTGATGTGGTGGTATGAGACATTTTTTTTTTTTTTTCTTTGATTTTCAGAAAAAAAAGAAAGAAAAGGCCAATTATGTTCGGGGAAACAGGGGGGTAGGGGGGTGGATTGAAGGGGGGATTCTACGGCTGGGTTATGGGGGACGGGGTTATTTAATTTGGGGAGGGAGGGGTGGCAGTAGGTAAGGGGACGGGGTTATTTAATTTGGGGAGGGAGGGGTGGTAGTAGGTAAGGGGAGGGGAATATTTGGGTGTGCCCTAAATTTTGGGTGCTGATGTTGGCAGGGATAGCCACTGGCTCAGTGTGGCTGATCTGCTTGCGATGCTGTGCCGCCTTGGGACGGCTGGTTTCCCGGTTCTTTGGTGAGCAGTCGTGATATCAGTGGCTGGTTGGTCTCTGGCTGGGCGCGGGGATCTTTCTTTCTCTCTCTCTTTCTCTTGATTATCGCAGTGTTTCTTGTGGGCATTTGCCTTCAGGCTCCGGTGGTTTCTGGTCGGCAGCTTTTCTATTCTTGGTTGCAGCCCAGCTTGGAGCCGTCCGGCCTCTGTTGTCTTGCTTGCTCATTTGGACTCCTCGGGTCTGGACAACCCCTTGTGGGTTGCTCAGGTCCATCCGCCCCTGAGGGTGGTTGACTCATATTGCCACTTGGATGTCGTCCTCGGTCGCCTCCACGGTAAATATACCTTGGAGACCATCGGGGTCGAAGTCGGAACAGTACATCTGTTGCATACCTCGGTGGTAATGGAGCATGTGGTGTGTGATCTTGTTTTCCCGGGGAGCTGGAAGTCTAAATCTCTAACCGTGCTCCTCGGGGATCCAGGACTACACGCCACATACGGACTGCACCCCCACCAGGTCGGCCGTCCTGTGGACCGGAAAACCAAGGATAAACTTCATCAATTTCTGCGGTCCCCAGGATGTGTTGGTCTGGGGGAGGTCGGTCTGGACTATGAGGACCATGTGTCTGTCGTGGAGCGCCGGTGTCAGGCTGATTTCCTGAGGGAAATCATGCCATTGGCGCTCCCGCGAAACCTCCCGGTCGTCATTCATTGCCGGGAAAATACCCGGAGGAGTGGCTACCGGGATGGCGGAGGGCGGACCATGGCCCTCGATGATCTTCTGGGGATCTTGGGGGAGACGCTATCGGCTACCCATCCGGTCCATGTGCACTGCTTCCTTGGGAGCTCTGCTGCCCTTGAGTCTTGGTTCGGGCGCTTCCCAAATGTAATATTTGAGGTGAGCGCCCAGGCTTTGGACTGCAGGGACACCGGGGCTGCTGTTCAGGGCTTGCCCATGGATCGGTTGATGGTTGAATCCGACTCGCCTTACCAGTTTCCTCGAGGATTCCCGCGGATCAATACCCCCTGGGGTGTGTGGCCCGTTATTCAATGGGTGGCCGGGGTAAAAAATATACCACCCCGGCTGGTCGCGGAGATAGCCCGGCGGGACGCCTGCCGATTCTACCATCTTTCGGTGTAGGGCGTTGCGCCGGGTGGTCACCGGAAGACGGGCTTAGCACTCCAGGGGGAAAAAACAGGCTTGGGATGGGTCTTGAGATGGGGGTCCTGGGTGGGGGGACGCTGGTAGGCGGTCTTCCCTCTGGGGCCTCGCATCTATTTCTCAGGACTCATCCCAGGGGAAAACAGATGGGGAGGGGGGGTGATTATTTTTTATCTTTTATTTTTTTTTTTGAGAATGGGGCTTTTTGGAGGGAGAAAGCTAGTAGGCAGTTCTCCCTCTTTAGCTCCCTATTCTAGTGAATATTTTAATAGTTATTTTATTCACACACGCTGAGTACAAAAGGGGAGACACTTATTGCCTGTCATAGCTATAGATAATTAGCTTCAGCTTTTCATAATAGCTGAAAATAAATGGAGAGTTACAAGAACTTAAACTTTAAAGTTTTTCTCTTTTTTTTTGTCACCCTTTAGGATTACATAGCCCTTTTTATTGATAGGTGCCAATTCTAGGCCTAAATATTTGAAAGGCCGTTGAAGGATCTTAAGGAATTGGTGGGTTGGGTGACTTGTCAGCTCCGTGCTCAGCGTGTGTGGTTGGCTCCAGGCTAAATGGCTGAGGAGCCATCTAAATTTTGAGGAGGGAGGGGATAAGGCTGCTAGGCCTTGGAGTACATTCTTAAGGTTAATTTTTATGGGTAGCTTTTGGATTTTCCACTGGGGCAGCTAGTAGGCATGCCCCGGTGGGGGGGGGAAGGGGGGTGTTCAGTAGCCTCGCGGTCTGCTAACAGACTGAAGTTGAGGTTTAGAAAGAAAGAAAGAAATAGAGTATTTCTTTGAATCTGGGAAAAACAGTTTTAGTGTCTTTTAATAGTGCATCATTTTTAGTGCAGAGATAGGCAAGTTTTTAGTGTAGGTATTTTTGAGGCTGGCGTAGCTTATTTGTAAGGCCAGGACATGCTAGGCAGAAATGCTGGAGTAATGGGAACTGCACCATTTTAAGGGTAGCATAAGGTTTAGGAATATTTGGGAGTTTTTAGGGACATATTTCGAAGTTAGGACAGTTAGGGTAGGGATAGGGCTGGATGTAAAACACGATAAAAGAAAAAGCTGGAAGGCTGAAAGGCTGGAGATAACCCACCCCAAAAATCAGGAGGGGGAAGGGTGTGGTAGTGGCCGCTGAGATCATGTTGAACCAGCGAAGATGGCCGGAATGTCCCGAAGACCCTCAGCCAATGAAAAGCTAGAAGGCTGAAAACGGGAGATCGGAGAGTCCGTGCTTATACTCTGCCCCAGTCGACCACATCCAGCCGTACGAGACAGAGGTACGATATACAGCCGGAGGGATTTGCAAGATCTGATATACACAGGTAAGCCTGCCGCATCTTCTCCCGGACCAGGTCCTACTTCACTACTGTGAAGACGCGGCCTTGTTAATTTACTATAGCGGCTTGTATTACCGTGAAGACACGGCGTTGTTAATTTTCTATAGAGTCTATGCTGCCGTGAAGACACGGCTTTGTTAATTTGCTATAGCACCTATACTAACATGAGGGCATGGCCTTGTTAATTTAATATAGTGGTTATATTATCGTGGAGACACGGCCTTGTTAATTTACTGTAGCGTCTATACTGCCATGAAGGCACGGCCTTGTTAATTTATTATAGGGGCTATACTACCATGAAGACACGTCCTTGTTTATTTAGTAAAGGGGTTTACTGCCATGAAGACACGGCCTTGTTAATTTACTATACAGGTTATATTACGGTGAAGACACGGTCGTGTTTAATTCACTATAGCGGCTATATTACCGTGAAGACAAGGCCTTGTTAATTTACTATAGGGTCTATATTACCGTGAAGACACGGCCTTGTTCACTTTTAGAGGCTATACTATGGTGAAGCACGACCTTATTTATTCACTATAGCGGCTATACTTCGTGAAGACACAATCTCTTTTTTTTTTCTTTATTGAAGAAGAATTTTACATGCATATATCGATTATGAAGAAAATAATATACAAACCTATGTACTTACAATGACGTGTTGAACGGTTGTAGTGTAAATAGTTGATTAATAAAACATATATTATACATGTGTTTGTATACTTTGTACATATTGTTTTCGTCACAGAAACATGTTTGCATCTAGCGTCAGTCAGATTATGTACAATTGTTCGTAGACATTACAGCAGCACATACAAGGTAGTACGAAAACGTATTTAGAATCTTCACTATATACAAAAAATGTATAGTTGCATGGTGTACAATTTTATGTGATCATTTAAACGAGAATATATTAGACGTTTTTACACACATACTCAAAGTACTGTTTTATATGAATATCCTGAATATCCACATACTATATGTCAATGTCTACCTTGAATCAATCAATTTCAATCTCTTTAATTTACTATAGCGGCTATACTACCGCGAGGACACGACATTGTTCACATGCCATATTGTAGGTATACTACCCTGAAGACACGACATTGTTCATTTAACGTATGGCGGCTGTACTACCGTGACGATACAACATTGTTCATTTACCGTATAGCGGCTATACGAAGTTGAGGAATCGACCTGCATTTTCTCTCTGAAAATGATTGACGTTTTGTTCACGGAGATTCACACGCCACAATCTTTTGATATTTTATACCCCCTAACAAAGGACGACTTTTCGGTGGGAGTAAACTCTGATCTTTACGGTTTACCACGCACACGGTCTGGAATCCATATTTGGATAGTGTTTCTCGATAATGTTTAGTCCACGTGCTACCGTGTGTAATTACTGTGGGCGTGATTTTGAAATTGTTTCACCAAGCTAGCCACCTGATTGGCTAACAAATGTAGTTTCAGGTTCGCGCGGGATTTATATAGGGCTGAAGTCAGATATAATATTCCGTGATATTATATCTGAGTTTACTGAGACTGAATCTTCTTGAGCACGTATTGGACATCTTGGGTCGCAGAGTGACAGCTCCGTAATACAAACAAGACAAGAACTGGCCCAAGCTCTACATGGGGAATGGGATCATATTCCATTGATACAGATCAGGCGGTTCATCACCAGCATCGTCGAGAACGCCTTCCTCGTAAGAGGAGGTAGGCCTAAATCATATAGCCCAATTCGGAAAGCGTTTTATGTCTTTGTTCCACCAGGGGCGTATTGGTGCGGAGAACTTCCGGTAGGTACCAAAGGCCCTCACAATTAGTTTTAGCAATTAAATAGTCTATTTTTCAAGAAGATTATCTTTATAATGTACACGTATATAAGATCTATTTGTTCATGCAGAAAATATAAACAAAATAGTTTTTCAAACAAATATTCTTGAATAGTTGATCAACATATTATTCCAAATAATTGTGGGTGCCTTTGGTAAAAGTGAAGAAGAGGCGACTACTTTCCGGAAGCAGCTTTTCATACCTCTAACCTTAAAGAGCGGCAAATATTCAAGGGGAGATCACACACTTTCCGGAAAGGGCTTATGCAAGTACACAGGACGATTGTTAATTTGTGATCACCTACATCATTTTTCCCACGATGGATTAAATGAAACTGACATATTTAATTCGTCCATGAATTTCCCCATTTTCAACTATGTCTTGTCATACTTATAAATTTCTGTCTGAAATAATTTATAAAGTTAATGACAGTGACAGTTGCAGTCTATGCTGATTTAGATGTCTAGGAAGGCACTGTCTAGTCGCCCTAATGCTTAAGCAATACAACTGTTGATAAAATAGGGTGGTGCTCAACTTTTGCGCATGTGTATTTATGCAATGCAGAATCAAGCTTACATTCTGCTAAAGATAATTTATAATCTTGACGAGGGTATCACAATTATGTCATTTCAAAAGGATAAAACACACAAGAGCTCTGGTGGAACTATATCAGCAGAGGCCAATACGTATAGCGTAACTATCAATATACGGGCCTTGGAACTATTAGTACAGACGAAACTGTTAGTACAGGGCACCTCCAATAAAACAAACCCCATAAATAGCTATCCAGCCTACCGAAGGTTTAAGTAGAAAACAACCCACAATGCAGGTAGACTATTAAAGGATCAATTTCTTTCTAATACATGTCAGTGTGACTAACGTCACAGGACCTACGAAGTAGGGTTTGATATGATTTAAGTGTGTTCTCGAGAGATGACGTGGGGGCTCCATGTGCTACCGTGAGAGAATTTATATAACAGTCTCTAATTGACAGTGGGTACTATTAACTTTCCCAGATGTCACCGCTGGTAAGTCATTAGCGTAGCAACTATTATCGCCCTCAGTTCCTATTACCCTGGACACTTTATCAGCTCAGCAGTACAACACGAGGTCACCTATCCAAGTCTTGATTGGGCTCACAGTCGCTTAACTTCGGTCATTTTACGAGAACCGGCGTGTCCAACGTGATATGCCGTATCAGGGAACCTTTAAAAGTCACAGTGAAACATACAGCCAAGGGTTCCCGATGAGCATGACTGCACTCGCTGAGTCATCAATAAATAATAAAAAAATAATTATAAATCAAATTTTCATCAGAATTCGGTAACCAAGGTTCTAATGTCAACGGTTCTCCTTATTTTGCCGACGAAATGATTCAGATGGACTGGCTGACTGACTCACTCACTCACTCACTCATTACCGGACAATTTGCAGATGGTAGCCTACTTCGTAGGAATAATCATTGGTCATGTGTGTGTGTGGGGGGACCCTGTAGTTGAAGGTCTATGCGGAATATTGAATTCTAAACCGTCCGTCCTGGATATACTATGTGCTTTCTAAAGCTCGTCACGCTTGATCAGGTTGTGGTATGTGCGTGAAACTGACAATCGGGACGCACCTTTTAACTGACAGGCCATGAAAAGCACAATGTTAAATTACAAAAGACCGCTCCAACGTGGCTTTTATCATTCGGTTTGTATGAATCATGTCTTCGCACGTTTCGATTAGAAAATACGTCGTTTAGCTTTTTGAATGAAAAAAAAAAAAATCACATTGAGCCTATATGACTTTGTACATAGTTATTAGAGTTATGTACGATAGGTCTCAAACGTTGTACACAGCTATACTCTTATTAGCGGTAAGGAAAAAGAAAAGTTCACTTCGTTGTTGCTGTTGTTTCTTCGATACAGTTTGGACATTTAAATTGGGGTTTAGCTACACTTCGAGGTGAGTAAATATATATATGAGCAGTGTGACTAACGTCACAGGACCTACGAAGTAGGGTAGGCATTAGGACTCCGACGCGAACTGAGCTCTTGGAAATCCCCACCCCCAGTTGAAATCATGCCTATATTAAGATGGGCACTGCTCAAGTCAGAATCACCAGTGATTTTCATCAAAAGTAGGTCAGCTCAGAACTTGTTGGTAACAGTCCCCTAATGTACCTTCAGGCCAAAAATCAAGGTTCTAATGTCAACGGTTCTCCTTATTTTGCCGACGAAAGGATTCGGATGGACTGACTCACTCACTCACTCATTACCGGACAATTTGCAATCTGTAGCCTACTTCGTAGGAATGTATTCCTACGAAGTAGGCTCGCATTTGCAAATTTGCCGGTATTGAGTGGGTGAGTGAGTGAGTCAGTCCATCCGAATCCTTTCGTCGGCAAAATAAGGAGAACCGTTGACATTAGAACCTTGATTTTTGGCAAGAAGGTGCATTAGGGAACTGTTTCCAGCAAGTTCTGAGCTGACTAACTTTTGATGAAATTTGACCTACTTAGGTGACCTATAACATTACGCTTGGACTCCCAAGTCATCTTCCTCACCCTACGTCGTAGGTCCTGTGACGTTAATCACACTACTCATGTATATATATCGTCCGTGGAAAGCTATCATCACGGGTCGCCTAACTTGCTTCTGGTCGCTCCAGCGCCGTACGGACGACACGTCCATTTCCATGCCATGATGATTCATGGATTTTTTTCAAACCAGCTGAATTTCCTAACAATAATACATTTGAAAGTTGAAAATAGCAATGTTCATATTTATTCCTACGAAGTAGGCTGTCATTTGCAAATTGTCCGGTAATGAGTCAGTCAGTCAGTCGGTCCATCCGAATCCTTTCGTTGGCAAAATAAGGAGAACCGTTGGCATTAGAACCTTGATTTTTGGCATGAACGTGCATTAGGGGACTCTTACCAGCACGTTCTGAGCTGGTCTACTTTTGATAAGAATTTGACCTACTTAGGTGACCTTTTACATTACGCTTGGACCCCCAAGTCAGCCAAGTGACCTTTAACATTACTCTTGGACCCCCAAGTCATTTTCCTCACCCTACTTCGTAGGTCCTGTGACGTTAGTCACACTACTCATGTGTAAAATAAGACTTGTCGAATGTTGAAAGTTTTTCGATGTAAAATTTCTCAAAAATAAACTCAATACAGATGGAGATATTGGACTAATATTTTTCTCATGATCTTAATTTCGCGTGACCTCGGGAATATCCGAAAAAAACTAATAAAATGAACTTCCACTCCAAACATACTTTCATAATCAGTTGTACAGCATTACAGCAACTAGAAGAGATAAAAGAATAGGCTAACCAAACGAATGACCAGTTATATGTAAATACAAATGCGAGCAAGTGAAGCCGACATGGAGCTGGCATAATGCTGGCGAGATACTTATCATAGATTTCTTACCCAACAGAAAAGAATTTCCACAAAAATAGATAAACCTCGATCTGAGATTGACAGATATCCGGCCCAACCTCAATCTATATATTTCCAAATGAAATCTATACAAATGATTTGGTATAATGGATAGAGAAAGGCCATGGTGAATGGTTGTGACATTTCGAGGCATTCTCACTCAACAACCAGATCATCTCCATCAATCGAACGCTTCTGTACAGGTGTGACTCCGATACTGTTCGATGCCGAGACCACTTCTTTATTGGATATATTCATGTTTTTATCTGCTTGCAGTTTGGTGAAAATACTGTCTTTTAAAGATCCGCTGCTGTAATATTGTGGTTGTTTTAACGAATTGGTGTCTTCGCTCAAATAGTTTCAAGTAGTTGAAAATAACAAATCACAGCAAGATGAAACTTTATACACGTATAATTCAAGTTACCTTGATGCAATAATAGGCAAAACGGGTAAATATTTGAATGAAAAAGATGCTTGAAAACTTTGTGAAATTTGTCAATTTTAATATCTTACTTTTGGTGGGGTGTTTTTTTTCAAATTTCGTTTCCAGTTACATTAAACAGAATACTTTTGTTGCAATTAATCTCAAAATAGCAAGTTTTTGAGGAAAAATGTTTCACATTATTAAACTATGTGCACAAGTCGATTTTATCAATATTGTTTTACTGAAAATTATTTCGAACATAAATTTCTTATCAGGAGCTTACATAATTATATAATCATATTTCTTATAATTGTATAATCGCATGTCAGTAGTATAGAAACGGGATCTGGGGTCACATTTAGTGGCAGATAACTCTTTTGAACAATTCCTGGTTATCTCCCCTGATTCGCACATTTCTGTCCCTAAATGGGCGTCCAGATGCCCTTTTACTGCTTATAAAATTGACGTCACTATGAAGCCACTCCCGGTCACATGACATCCAGGTCGCAGGTTACATCCGGGTCACTTTCTGTGACGTCACTTCCGGTCACGTGATGGCAAGCCTTATCTGCCCCTACATTAGACCCCAGTGACTTCCAATGTTAATCTACGGAGAATGCATGTATGGGATAGGAGTATTAGGGTGGTCATTTTTTTTCTTGTGGATTTTACTATGGGTTGGGGCACCTTGTTTTCTTTGTCTCGCGATGTAGAACACGATGGCAGGGGTCTCGAGGCCATGGGGTGACTTTCGGGCAGGTCTAGGGTGGACATGTTAGGTCTATTCTGGCGCACTGGACAATGTTAGTCCCAATTGGGAACCCACTCATGGAAATTTGCGGTATGGGGTGTGGCCCCTTGTTTTCTTCATCTCGAGCTGTAGAACACGATGGGAGGGGTCTCAAGTGCTGATGACGCATGCACAGTAGGCAGGCAGATCGAGGCGGACGTTTTGGGGTCTAGGTGGATCCATATTTGTCCGATTGGGTCGTGTGAGCTGTCATCGTGAAGCTTTCGTGGGGGAGCACCCAACTGGATGAGTGTGATGGGAATACCGTATATCTGCGCATACGCAGTAGAAAATGGTATTTGAAAGGACGTTTTGGGGTCGCGGTGGACCAATAGTAGTTCGATTGGGCCGTATTAGGTGCCATCGTGAAGCTCTCGTGGGGGAACATCCGACTGGATTAGTGTGTCGTCCGTTTTCATCATTCTGCGCATGCGCAAACGGAATTGTGGGAAAATGACATTGGGGCAGACGTTTTGGGGTCGAGGTGGACCCATAATGGTACGAATGGATCGGGGAGGGTATCAGTTTGAAGCTCTCATGGGGTAGCGTCCAACTGGACTGGTGTGGAGTAAAAGTAGCACAATGGTGCACATGCGCAGGCAGGGAATTCTGGGGAAAGGGCATTGGAATGGACGTTTTGTGGGAAAGATGAACCCATAGTAGTCCTATTGGGCCGTGGGAGGTGTCATAATGAAGCACTTCTCGAGGTCGATCAAGTAATGGGTGGGTGCATATTTCTCCGGAAAAATAATACGGGGCACGGACTTTACCCCTAAAATATTGAAAACTGACTAAAAGTAGATATTGTCGGTGACGATGTGGGAATGCCATCCTGAAACCAAATCAGTATTAATGTACTCGCTGAGAGCTTTCATTTAAGCCCAAGAACGACAAAATTGGCCCATGCATGACCTATATCGTGCCGATTTAATCCCACGCAGGCGGCGCCTGGTTCGCTTGCAGGCGATTTTTTTTAGGAAATCGGCCTAGAGATTTTACCTAACACGACCCAATCGGACCACTTTGTGTCCACCTAGACCCCAAAATGTCCACCTCGATCTGCCTGCCTACTGCGCATGCGTCATCAGCACTTTTCAACAAAATTCAACGCATGGCATCGAGACCCCTCCCATCGTGTTCGACAGCTCCAGATGAAGAAAACAAGGGGCCACACCCCATATCGCAAATGTCCATGAGTGGGTTCCAGATTGGGACTAACATTGTCCAGTGCGCCAGAATGGCCCTTACATGTCCACCACAGACCTGCCTGAATTTTTCAGCGAAAATCAACCCATGGCCTCGAGACCCCTCCCATCGTGTTCTACATCGCGAGACAAAGAAAACAAGGTGCCACAACCCATAGTAAAATCCACAAGAAAAAAAAATGACCACCCTAATACTCCTATCCCATACATGAATTCCCCGTAGATTAACATTGGAAGTCACTGGGATCTAACGTAGGGACAGATAACTCTTGCTGGCCCGTCATGTGACCCGGATGTTACGTGACCGGATGAGAGGAAAAATGAGATTAAATGTGGGTATCGAAAATTGACATAGTTCACAAATATTCACAAAAACATATTACATGTATTATTCAAATATTAACCATCTACTTACTCTGATTTATAAGTGTGCGAATTTTCGGCTTGCTGTGATTTGTTATTTTCATGTTAGTTTAACAGTGACACATTTTTTTTACAACAACAACACAATAGCATCCCCTTAAATACGGTCTATCGATGAATGTCGGGGTTAACTCTTGTGGATGTAGGATATCCCGATTTGGAATGAATATATGAATAAATGTAATGCTAATATTTGTTTTATTTTTATTGCAGGTCAGGATGACACAACAATTTGGAAGAAACGTTACACAACAGAGCAGGCAGCAACCGATCGGCTGCGGTGTGGTGGAGTCCTGTGTTGAAACGAAAAACACTCAAGACAATCATTCTTGATACTTCCCTGTGTCTAGACTGCTAGGTCTGGAAGGCTCTAAGGGAAAGCATGTTCTCCAAGATACCGAGACGGTGGTTAATGCGTACCATCAGGCGAAATTGTATTCCCTGTATCTATCTGGGTCTAGCGGTCACGGTACTGAACATTATAGGAATACCAAGGTTAATTCGGCAACTTATGGTCAATCCGGCCACCATAGAATACTTTACGCAACAAGCGACTGAGGGCTGCGGCGGTAATTTCCATGGTTACGTACACCAGTTCGCTCACCTCAAGAAGGTCATTGTTGACCCTGGTAGGGCTAAAGGTCGTCCTGGGGGTGAAGACATTTCTGAAGTTATGGGTCAGGCGGAGTCTGAGGAATATTTCAAATTATTACCTGGGTATTTCAGACTCCCTTGTCGACAGGTTCCCGACTATTTATTTTGGGGAGAAAGTCATCTAAATGAATGGCTGGCTGTCGTCCGACCACAATCCACTGAGCTATCAGCAAATGACGTGCTGAGGAAGGGAGTTAACCGCGTCCAGAAGATATTCACTATCGCCATCACGAGATATGAATACGCTAACTTATACCACGCCATATCAGACATTTATAACGCATACATAATGATGCGCGTCTTCTCTCAAATACCGATCGCAACTGATATACTCTTCATTGACGGTCACCCTGAAGGTTCTTTAGATGGTCTATGGAAGACGCTGTTTGGTGACGTGATAAGAGCAGGACACGTAAAGGAACCGGTTCTTTATGAGAACCTTGTGTGGAGTATATACGGCTACTCGTGCCCATTTCATCGCCACAAGAAGCCAGTTATACCAGAGCTAAATGGTTTCACCGATTTCGTTCTGCGTCGCCACCATGTTGTGTTGAAGGAGACTCTAAACTGTTCGAACATATCGGTTTTGTTTATATGGCGCAGAAACTACGTAGCTCATCCTAGAAATCCAATGGGCGTCATCGATAGGAAGATAAGTAACGCGCATGAATTGGCCACTAAAGTCCTCTCCAGTTTAACAAATGGTGGGGAAGCCACGGGCACCGTCAGAGGGGTTCATCTAGAAGAACTGGGCTTTGCCGAACAACTTCAAATGATATCACAGACCGATATACTCATTGGAATGCATGGTGCCGGGCTGTCGCATACTTTATTTCTCCCTGCCCATGCGGGACTCCTAGAGCTATTTCCGAAGGATCTTCCGTCAGTCAACCGCCATTTCCAAGCGATGGCAAGATGGCGGAATTTGCACTACCTACAGTATCAGAATTATCTCGACGAAAACGAATTAACGAATGGATGGACGAGATTTGTGGCTGACGATATTGTGAAATTGGTGAAAAATATGAGGAAGAAACTGTGTGGAAATAATTTATAACATATAGTATGATCAACGCCATGAGTCTGAATCTCCTACCGTCAGTGTATCTGGAATCTTATGAGGGCACTGAACAGTAAGCCGCAGTAGGATTATTTTAACTCAACAAAATCGTTGTGTTGAAGCCCCGGTTTTGACAAATGTCCATTTTATATGAGTACGGCTCACATATTCAATTTTGGAACTATACAGGTTGAAGTACTCATAAACACAGGTCGTAGGCACTGAACAGTTTCAAAGTGTGTGTCACTGAAAGGGTGTCAGCATTGTTGCTTTTGTCATTATGAGGCGATTTCATGCGATGTCGTTTTCACAGAAATCGAGCAATATGGGACTTACACGATAGAGCCAGGAGATAAACAGGAAATTGTAATTCTGTCAGTTGACTGGCTAAATTTTCCAAACTCGACTAACAGGAAGAGGCAATCATGGATCTGATTAGATAGTTGACCGAATAGCAGAATACAAAAAGAGCAATTTGGAAGAGCACAGGGGCGTCTTTCAGCAATCTAGTGATATATCTCATCCAAATATAGAGTACAGGTGTCGTTTTGACGCTCTTATCAAGAGTAATGTTAACATACAGTAATGTTCATTACCCCAATATACATTATACTCAAACTGGGGATGTCACCTGGGAGTGTATGTTTATTCACAGGATAAAAATTAAAATAGCAAAGGCCTTGTCTTTTTTCATTTCAAGCTCCGTAATATTAGGAACAAGTATTCACAGAGCTGATTTGTAGACGATCAGCGATCAGCATGTTGACATATAGAATACATATCGCGTGTTACGGTATACGTCACTGCATGTTGTGGATGAATACGTTCAGCTGATAGGGTGGTTTGATAATTAAATACATTGATGCCCTATGTTAATTATAATGGTGTTTGCTGCTCTGTAACAAGACAAACGCTAAAGTGCAGTAAAAATACCGCATTGAATTGGTGCCGTATAACATCACACTGACGCTCTAAAACGACAGTGTGTAGTGTTGCTTCGTAACTCTTCTTTGATGTGTTGTACACGGCATCGTCGCCATATAATGCCTGATTTAAGAGCCTACACTCTGATCTATACCAGCATATCGAGACTGACTCAATGCATTACATACACGCTCTGTAATAATAGTATCCACACTGTCACTCTATAAAAATACATTGGTGCTCTGTAAGATTATTGTGCGCAATATGACATGTCAATACGCCTATTCGAGAGTACGATCTGTGTGGTTATGTAAGCGTGATATCTTCATCTATGTTTGAATAATGTATATCAGTTATGTGCGAGTGAGGTTACTAAAGCTATGTGTAACTTATGTCTGTACAGTTATTAGCGACTAAAGTGCATACAAGCAGACATGAGAATAGTATTGCAGTTATGTGCGAATAAGCTTGAGGTATGCGTGATATCTGTGAATCTATGGGTGAGTAAGGTATGCACAGTTAAGTATGCTGAATGTGAGTTGAGTGATGTCATGTGCCGTCATCGCACGCATGAGCGATTCCAGTCCATGACGTCGCTTCCGGCCCATGCCATCACATCTACTCGTCATAGCCGTATATATTCACACAGGCCCTAGTCACACATAGTTATACAGTCCACACTCAACCGTGCTAGCATGGATCGTATTCATGCATAGCGGCGCGGACACTAATCTTCATTCACAAAACAGTCCCACATAGGTTTACGTCTTTGCTCACAAATAGCTGGTGGGATATACACACACAGCTTTAGGAGCCTTACTCACATATAGCTGTACATTCCTTACTCACGGGCAGGTCCACAGATATTACAGGTATCTAGCTAGAGAGAAACTACACAGGATAAGGGTACATCCCTTACTCACACAGCAGCACGCCAACACACACGTTTGTAATTGAAAGAGCATATATCACGTTCCTCCATTCTGGCCCCGTGGGGCTTCCGGGGATTGACCTGGGATGTCGTTGTGCACACCGCAGGTCATGGTAAGAATAGGCCTCAGCTTCTCAGACAGCTTGTCGTAAGAGGCGACTAACTGAGGCGACTGAACTGGGGTTCCCGAGTGTGAAAAGGAATAGGACCCCACACGTGTGGTTCCCGGGTGTGAAAAGGAATAGGATTTAACGTCATGATATGACTAAAATATAGTTGAAAGCGACGTTAAATCATATTCACTCACTCACTCCTCCATTCTGTCTGCCAAGGAAGGTCTTCCTACCCCGAGTAAATACATATTTGTGTCGTGTTATAATGAAACTAGTCTATCTCTCGAGCATTATTCGAACGCCTGTGAGAATTGATTTAAGGGGCATGATACCCGAATGTTATCTGTATGGCACATAGATTGATTAGGTTTGAGATTCCCCTCTAAGACATACAGCTGGTATGTGTGCTAAAGCATTTGCATTGTCTCAATCATATTGTCTCATTCAACCTTCAGGTTTTGTCTAATAAAAGCTGTAGTTGACACACATCAATCTGTACTGTTTGCCTCTATTACCTTGGTACATATAGATGAAATAGTGACTTCTTTGAATTTTGAGAATATAAGCTCAAAATAACTGACAATGATTCTCAGCTGCAATAATGTTTTTCTTGCAATCAAAGTGAAAATTAAATGAAGAAGTATTATAATAACAATATCCGACAGAGGGAATATTGTTATTCGTTCTCAATTTTGCGCTGCCAATAGGGAATTCTGAGGAAGTTTTTTGCTACAGAAAATATTCGCTTCCCTTTCCCCTTAATACGCGAGAGGATGTATTTCTCAACTGTAATTAATTTATGGGACTTTGTGGCGCTTACATGTAGACGTCGGAATTGTTACGATGTACTCGTCATACATATAAAGAACAGCTTCTGATACGTGACGTCTTACCACATGGATTCGAATTAACATCACAATCAAACTCATCCACAGAAAGTGGGTTTTTATACTACTCATCGTCGGGCAGGCCAGGATACGGTAATGGCAACATGTCCTGGAACAGCTGTTTGATCGCATTCTGCATGGCGTCGATGGGCGTTAGTCCTATATCCTCTTCCACGTGACGCTTAGCCTTCATGCTGAACCTATGCTTGGGGTTGCCTTTCATTTCAAGCGGCAGCAGACTATACTGTTCATAGATCGCCATGGCTGTTTTTCTGATGCAGGGGCGCATTTGGATGTAAGTCTGTTGCAAGTTATCCTGTCCAGCCGATCACCGCAGCGTGGAAATTAATAGCTGCTGTAGCAGTACGATCCTCAACGGTGGGATCTTCCTCACTCAGGCTTCCCTGGGATGTAACCCGACTATTGGGACTCTCGGAATGAGCTTGTATAATATCAGCATCTGCATTGGCTGCTTGTGTGTTGGTTTCTCCACATCCACGTATAATCTGCTTGTGTCGAATCATATCGTAGTGTCTGGTGAAAGCGCCTTCGCAATCAGAACATGTATAACACTTGTTGAAGGTTGAACGCCTGCTTTTACGGACGTAACACAGTACCGCCCGCCAACGCATAGCATAACGCTTCAACGCCCTAGGGAAATAGCCCAGAAGCTCTGATGAGTCTAGATATCCCATGGAATTGCCACTATTTCCTCGAATTGCAGTGACGCCTGTCAAAGCCCGTCGATACGCCTTAACGCCCGTCTCAACGCATTAACGCCCTATTTTAACGCCCGTCTGAACGCCGTATCTTGAAGCCTTAATACCCTAGCTCAACCCCTTAACGCCCTATCGTAACGCCTTAAGTAAGGCAGTAGAGAAAGTTCATTTCCAGAGGGTTTTTTTTTAATAAATGAGGGTTCACCATACTCGTTAAAACAATATGGCAGCCAAATGCATGTATACCTCTTAAAAGCCATAACACTGAATACACAGGAAATTTTTTTCTTGCTTGATGCTCAATAAATCAAACTTCCCAAGGTCAAATTTCCCCCATTTATGCTATAAAATACTAAGCACAGAAAGTTCTTGTTGAATATGTAATAAAAACAGTGGAACACCTTAATTTCTTAGAAACTATTAGCAGTATAACAGATAAGCTGATCCTTTCCAGTCCTATTCCCAGGAGAGGGTGGGAATAGGGAATATTGTTGGAGATTCATTTATTAGCCATTTACAAGTTTCCTTTTTGTTGAAATTGACCAAGAGTGAATTTTGGGGGATGAATAATAATGGAGAGGCATCATTTTCAACCGGATCGACGGTGATCGACGATGCTGAACAGGATAACTTGCAACAGACTTGCATCCAAATGCGCTCCTGCATCAGAAAAACAGCCATGGCGATCTATGAACAGCATAGTCCACTGCCGCATGAAATGGACGGCGACCCCATACACAGGTTCAACATGAAGGCCAACCGTCACATGGAAAAGGATATGAGACTACCGCTCATCGAGCCCATGCAAAATACGATCAAAATGCGCAGATGTTCACAGTAGTGACCTGTACAACACAAGTTGTCTGAATACGTTTTTTCTCGCTGTGTTTAGCCAGAGTTAAAGCATATTGTTTTAATTAAAGTTCAGTTGAATTTTATATGGTGTTACTGCGTTGTTCATAGTCAAGCAGGTTTATGTGAAGGACATGTTCCCGTCAGAGTATCCCGTTCACAACATCCATTCTGGCCCAGATCACAAGATACAGTCTGACTTGCCTTGGTCACACTTTAAAATCTGACTGGCCCTGGCCACAACATGCACATTCTGGCTTTCCTTGGTCACACTATACAGTCTGGCTAGCCCTGGTCACAATATATATTCTGGCTGGTCCTGGTCATTATATACAGTCTGGCTGGCCATGGTCACATTTTACAGTCTGACTGGCCCTGGTAAGAATATATAGTCTACTGACCCTGGCCACAATATACAATCTGGCTCGCCTGGTCACAATATACAGTTTGACTTGCCCTGGGCACACTATACAGTCTGGCTGACTCTGGTCACAATATACTTTCTGGCTTGACTTTGTCACAATATATAGTCTGACTGGCCTTGGTCACAATATACAGTCTGGCTGGTCCTGGTCACAATATACAGTCTGGCTGGTCCTGGTCACAATATACAGTCTGGCTGGCCCTGGTCACAATATAGAGTCTGGCTGGCCCTGGTCAAATAATACAGTTTGACTGGCCTTGGTCACACTATACAGTCTGACTGACCCTGTTCCCACTATATCGTCTGACATGCCCAGGTCACAATATACAGTCTGGTTGGCTTGGCCACACTATACAGCCTGACTGACCCTGGCCGCAGTATACAGTCTGACTGGCCTTAGTCACAATATACAGTCTGGCTGGCCCTGGTCACAATATACAGTCTGGCTTGCCTTGGTCACAATATAGAATCCGACTTGCCTTGGCCACTATATATTCTCTGACTTGCCCTTGTCGCTCCTTTGAAATGCAAATAACCACACATATTAGCATACAAAACTTCGCGATATAGAGTAGTAGATGAGATCCAACATTAACTTACCGAGATTAAATAGTTTTGAACAAACAAAAGCTTACACGAGACATCTGTATTTCCATAGATCATTCATCGGTTCTTTCCGCCGAAGTAACTGGGATTCCCAAAACTTTGATATCGTGAACATATTTACGAAATATTGAGCTTCCGCTCATAATTCATTTATTCATCAAAGTCAATCACTTTCCAGAATAACAGGATGTTGATTGATTGTTTATTCGTCATATACAAAATAATGTATACATATACAAGTAGGGTATACTTTCTTAAATAATTAGATTTGAATTAGTGAGAAACCTATTGCGATTGAAAATCGATCTATTTGATTGAAAATTTCGTTTAATTATGAGCTATTAGATCGGCTGTTCAGTCCACATTAGATTCATTCTCTTCCTTTCCAATCTAATGGATTTGACCTAACTTCAATGGAACCGGAAGATTGATATTTTAATCTGTAAAGATTAGATGTTGCCTATGATTCCAATCTTCTCAGATTAAAATGTCAATCTTTCGATTCGATTGAAATTATTTTCAATCTATTAGGTTGAAAACGAACAGAATCGATCTAACGTAGACTGAAATTCAATCTAATAGATCCTACTGAACTGGAATTTTCAATCTAATTGATTGATTTTCAATCGGGATAGATTAGTCACTAATACCAATCTATTTATTTAAGAGAGATATATATAAGTACATACAGAGATATAGCGGGAATAAAAACCCAGAGTTCTTGTCAAATCAAAGAAAATTAATAATAAATAATAGTAATACCAGATTAGCACGATGTGATGGTGCGTTTAAAAATTTATCAATACATGAATATAGAATGCATGGTGAATATACCACGGAGCCCTGCGTAGTAGTTTAATTATATTAGAAATATAAAATGGGAGCTCAGCGTATATTCATGTAGATTCATAAAATAAGCTTTTCGCATTAAGTAAGGTCTAGTGTACCTTATATTGTTAGGATTGTTCGGAGTTTACTGGAAAATTGGTTCGCCTCAGAGGGTATTTCAATTCTATTCTCTCCGGAAGTTATTCTTGGTCTTTCACAACCCAGAAATAAGCCACTTAATTATTGTATCTCTATTATTAAATTTTCTATATATAAAATGATAGTAGTTAAAAAAATCCCTTGTCTGAAAAGTGTTCAAAACGCCTTAAAATTAGCGTACGAAACCGACAAATGTATACAGTGCAAGAATTGCGAATGGCGCAGGTTTAACCAGTATTGGTCAACGCTACATTTACTGTTTAGACCCGTATAGATGTTGTTGCTGTTGTCAATGTAGATAAATCAGAGAGTAATGACGATTGTTTAGTTGTATGATATGAATTTCAATTATAAGTACAAATATTTTTGTGTAGTACGATAGATTATGCTATGTACAGTGTGTATGACCTATGTATGAAAATCAAATAAAATATAAATTATTAAAAAAAAATATATATATATAAACATTCAAAAAAAAAAAAACAAAAAAAAAAAATATTGTTCGGATGTTCGGAGTTGAGTTGGGTGCAATACTTACAATATAAGTACACCCTTCAGTATTAAGTAGATTTACAAGTCATGGCAACTGAATGAAAACCCGAGCGGTTGAAGCCCCCCGACGTTGAGACAATCGATTTGGCTTGGAACCTTAACATTCAGTTCCTGGCATGGAGAGCAATCCCTAGGGAGATTCAGTGGCAAGGTACCCACAATTACCGAAATTGTCCCAATCCTGTAAGATTCTCAGAAGTTATTGTCCGGAACCTAAATTATAACTTGGCCCACAGGTGGCGTCACCTATAGGTGGATCGGCATAAAAAAAATACCCCAAGCCAGATGTTGTGGCATGGTATCGACATACCAAATTTGGAAAGAATCCGTTCAGGTTTTCAGAAGTTATTGACCAGAAACTTTAACTTTAACCTTTAACTTAGCCCCCAGGCGGCGCCACCTAAAGACGAATCGGCGTGAAAGACAATCTTAAGCAAGATCTTGAGGCGAGGTAACCACATACCAAATTTTAAAAGAATGCGTTCAGTTTTTCAAAAGTTATTCTCCGGAAACAAACTTTTAACTTTGCCGCCAGGTAGCGCCACCTATAGGTGGATCGGCGTAAATAGCAATCCGAAGCGAGACATTGAGGCGAGGTAACCATATACGAACTTTAAAAGAATCCGTTCAGTTTTTCAGAAGTGATTTGCCGGAAACGAAGTTGGACGGACGCTCACCCCGACGGACGGACGGAACCCGATACTGTAGTCCCCCTTTAGCCCTTCGGGCGTCGGAAGACAACAAGGTGCGATTTAGTAGAGAGTAGACGGTACGATTCTGTGACTAATTTTCCAGGACAAAATTGTAATGGTTGTTTCTATATCAGAAAAATGTGCTGAAAAAATGGGCCTCTCGAAAATTTGGAGAATTTCCAATAGAGAGCAAAATTCCAAATGACCGCCAAAACTATAAATGACATATCTCTGCTCATATTTTCTGTGTTCTACCTTGAAATAGGGGATTAGGGACCCCAAAAACATTTCATACTACCACATGACTTTTTACGGGGTCAAAATGCCATACAAAGAAACTTTCAAAGATGACAGCCAGCAGTATAGAACGTGGATTTGGGTTACCAAGGGAGGCATTGGTGAGGAGGTGCATTGTGTGGATAATTCCGGTCGTTGACTTTGGGACTGGCCTAAACTTGTTCAGGGATGTCCGTGTTTGCTGGAATTGATGTCACCCCACACATGCGCCTTTGGATAGTAGTATATAAACCAAACATACCTAAAGCTTGAAGGTGTAAAAGTGAGATTATGGGATAGTTCCGGTCAAGGGGATTCGGGACAGGTCGGAACAAGTTTTGTGGATATCCTGTGTACCAAAAGTGATGTCTATAAACAACTAGATAAGATTGGATTTGGAACCATGAAGTGGTGGCTTATCACCGGTTGAACGTTAGGGTTAATGTGAGTACGGCTGAACTTGTCCGTGTCTGGAGAAATTTGGGGTCTCCATTAGAGATTGTATGTATCGATAGTATAGAGATGATTTCTGGGGTGCAGCATAGAAAGCATATTCGAGGTAGAATTCGGTGTGGGTGTGAGCTGTGTGTATTAACCAGGTGGGGCTCGGAGTCGTCGTGTTATGTTGGCCGGTGTCGTCATCATAGCGCATTTGCACTCGGTAAGGAGGTATGGACTTATGATTATACTGAGTTGAGTGGCTTGGGTCGTGGGGGATTTGAAGGAAAGGAAACATGCGTGTTTTACATACTACTCGACATGTCTCACACCTAGAAGTACACATCTAAGTTCCACGCCGGTGAAAACGCTGTGTCCGGAGCGGTATGGCACCATAACGGCGACTTAGTCTTCACCTTAACGGTATCATACACGCAACCAACGACGGTCCGTTCCGATATCGATCGCTATGGTATCGTTACGATGAAGACACTGACATGGTACCATACTTTGGACACATGTTTTCACCGGCGGGGAACTTGGTTGTGTACATCTAGGTGTGAGGCCGGTCGAGTAGTATGTAACACACACATTTTTCCTTTCCTTCAAATTACACACGTCATTAGTCACTCAACCCAATATACTCATACCTCATTCCTCCTTACCGAGTGCATATGCGCGACAACGACGTCAACGGCCAAAATAACACGACGACGACGAGCCGATGATTGAGTTAGTTCACACAGCTCACACCCACACCGAATCCTATCTCGAATATGCTTTTTATGCTACACCCTGGGTGCACATTCGTGTGATGACGTCACATCTGTTACATGGAAAGGTTATTACAGTCGAGTCCAGATTCAAATTGACCGTACCACATCCACCACAGCCCACAAGGAAAATGTGGTTCCTATACTACTGATGGTGTCATTCCGGGTCATGGGATTAGAATGCCAACCCTTTCCGATTAGCTGTGCGCATAAACCACGGTACGATAATGGTTGTACCTAAGTTTTACACCCAAGGTCGAAGTTCAATCCTAACAATTTTACACCACATAATTACATCACGCCAAAACACACAAATCACGCCAAAAATACTCTCTCATACTACTGATGACATCAATTCCAATACAATCTCTAATGGAGACCTCAATTTCCCCCAACACAGACCAGCCATACTCACATTAACCCTAACACCCAAACTAATACGCTGATAAACAGCTTGTATCACTGACGTCCCTACTCTCCTTGTTCCCCCTCGCTGATTCACATCGCATATTTCGCGCCTCTTGGCCGTTAGGGGGCGCTCTGCACAGGCCAACCGATAAATATCACTCTTACGGAAGAGTCTTGGCAATATGAGTTGTCTCCCTTTTCAAACGTTCATGTGTCGTTAACGGCAAAACTAACAATAAACGGACAGCAAAACAGCTCTGATTACGTTAATTTCTGAGTTAAGAGTGAACAGATTTTTGGATAACTTCCTCCATTATTTAGTAAGGTTTGTCAACTGATTGCAAACACTTGTTCACTGATACCTTCAAATAATTAACCAATAAATCTCTGTAAATGTTGTTAATATCCCACTGATAAGACCACGCTTTATCGTCATGAGTATATAAGGAGATCAAGCTGCCTAGAATGGTAACTTAAAAACACCGTTCAATTGTTTCAGATTTTGAATTGAATGTTGACTGTAATAAAGACGGGGAAAAGTTCCTTTGAGAGATGCGGTAAGAGGGCGTGTCGCTGTCAAAATATTGGTATGGCTTCCATATTACGTGAGAGTCGTGATCTCACTATCATGAAGGCATGACGTAATTTCGATCAGGTCAGGTAGTTAGCCAATCGTGGTTAGTATGAGGAATTTGGTTATTTCCGAGCTATTACGGCACGGCGATTGGATAACCAGATAAAGCGCCCCCTGACGGCCAAGAGGCGCGAACTTGGCGATCAACCTGTAACCATCTGAGGCCATCTATACGCGGTAAGACTGACCCTGGGATCGTGTGTATCCATTTCGGACTACTTTCGGCAACTGCTGAACAAAATTTCAAGAAATCAAAACCACGTGACTTCGTCAGCCAATCAGCTAAAGTCTACCGACGTAACCCCAACGTAACCCGCCAATTTCGAGTCATGTGATGATCTACTTGTTCAAAATTACAGATCTACCACACCTCTTGGATGATACGAAAGTTATTCATACCTATATATTTTGTAAGCCCAGGCAATATCTGTTTCCGGGGTATGTATGAAAACCTGTAATTTATCAGAGTTTTCGAGTCTGTTCTCCACCGGATGAAGGCCGAACAGAATCCGGTAAAACACCGGATATCGCTCCGCGATAATGGAGACACACGATTCGCAAGCCATCTTATGGATGGCGATGTGAATCAGCGGGGGGAACAAGGAGAGTAGGGACGTCAGTGATACAAGCTGATTAGTATGAGCGTACCAAACTAATGCCTCCAAATCCAACCGTGTCTGTCGTTTATATTCTAAAATCCAAATGCGCATGTGCGCTTTGACATCACTCTCTGAACACAAGGGCATCCCCAGAACATGTTTCGACCTGTCCCGAATTCACCTGACCGGAATTATCCAACAATCTACCTTCAACTCACCTCACTTTTACGCCTTACCTTTACACCTACAGTCCTAAAGGTACCGTTACATGGGGTGACTTTGAACACATGTGACTCACCACATTCAGAATATCTCTTGTTGTTATTTTGCAGATGACATCCAAAAGTGATGGTGTAAGTAACCAGCTAGGGTCTAGTTCTGTCTAATGCGAAAAAAATCCATGGACTTCTGTTCCTTTCTTCTTTTTGTTATAGGCTCATAAACGATACTTCGATTTTTACACGAGTTTTGGAGGTCGGAAAAATCAGACCCGAAAGGCAGGGACTTGACTCTGGTCATCAGAGTCAAGTGAGATGTTGCAAACATTATCCATTGCATTTTATTGGCTTAATTATTTTCTTTTAATCTAGGTGGATGAAAAATGTGTGTAGGGTGACTTTGAACACCCAATATTTAAGCATTTGGATTATTATCATCTTTATTTTTTTTAGTACCGGTTATGTTTTATTTTCTTGTTGGACAAGTACTTTTAAGAATGACAGAAAAGAAGTGCTTGAAATACATAACTTGACTTTTTAGTGCAAAATGATCGAAATGCAGTTAAATGATGTGATCGGTAACAAATTAATATTTGAAAGTTGATTTTACAGTTCAAATCTTTTTTTGTGAAATAAAACAGCAGAAATGTCGTGTGCTATTTTTAAAAAAACCCAAGTCACACCATTATGAGTAAGGCTTTGAATATCCCCTCCAAATGGGGAAGTGCTCAAGGTCACTCCAACGATGAATAAGTACTAAACTCTAATCTGATTATCGCCAATTTCCAAAGGCCAAACACCAGGAGGGATTTTAAGATTATAATATGAAACATTTTAAAATTTAAGTATAATATTATTTTAAAAAACCCTCAAAAAGTGTTTAAAGTCACCACAGTTTACGGTATATATGGTTTATATGCTACTTTTCCAAATACGCATGTGTGGAGTAACATCAATTCCAGTAAAAATGGACATCCCCGAACATGTTCAGACATGTCTCAAAGTCGAAAGACCGGAACTATCTGCACAATGTTCTTTCTCACTTACGCCATCCCTTCCCCCCTCCGCCCTGCTAACCCAATTGCAATCCACAATCTGCTGGCGGCCATCTTTGAAATTGCCCTTATATGGCATTTTGACCCCGCCAAAAGTCATGTGGTTGTTTGAAATGATCGTTTGTTCCCTCATTCCCTATTTTGAGGTCAAATACTTCAACAATGAGCCGATTGGGCATTTGTTAGATTTTTGATGGTCATTTTGAATTTTGCCCGCTACCGGAAACTCCCCAAATTTTTGTGAAGTTCCCCCAAGCCCATCTTTTTTTGTCAGTAAATTTTTGTGATATAAAAATAGTCATTAGAATTCAGTTCTCGCAAGTTGCTCACGAAATCCTACTTATTTTATGTCAATAAGTAAAGCGTTCCAGATTCGCGATGCTTTCGACTTTGTGCAATAAATGATAGATTTGCGTGCACTCTCCCCCAATGTAAATTGAGATTGGCTTGTGGAGTGAGATAACAATGGACTTTAGCAAGTTTTATAAAATTCTTTGAATAGTTGGTAGGAATAGGCAGGGGATTATTAAGAAATCTGTGAGTAAATAATAAAATTAGGCAGTTGTTTAACTGATATACAACTGGGATGTTTATAGTTGTTTCAAGAAGGGACTAGAATGGGAATATTTACTACTGGAAGTTTAATATCACACGAATTGTGATATCACAAGTCGGTTGAGATGAGTTGGGAATGTGTTTTCCTATACTAAATTACAGTAAGATACGTAAGAATAGAACAAAGAATAGTACAGCATAACCAAAGTTTCCCCGTTGAGGCAATTCGTCAATAAGTGTTTGCCAATTTAATCTATCGTTAAGATAAATTCCGAGGAATTTGAAACTAGAAACGGATTCAATTTCGGTCCCAACTATTGAAACCTTATTGATATCCACAGTTGGTGATCTATTTGGTTTAAATAATATAATTATTTTCTCGCGTTTAATGAAAGTTTGTTACAGGAGAACCATAAATTCCGCAAATCTGATATAATCGACCTCAGACAGAGTAGCAATTGTATCGTCAGCGAACAGATTAATGTCTAGAATCGCTGTTGCCTTCGTAATGTCATAAGATTTTAAAAAGAGTATAGGTCCTAGTATTGATCCTTGTGGCACACCGGTATTGATAGGATTGAAAGAAGCCGTAGTAGGATATACACTGGCATCGAGTTGATAGACAGCTACGGAACCAGCGATTTTTGACACCACAAAAACCTACAGATCAAGAATTCCTCAGAGTATTTCTACTGCGAGATAAAAGTGTATTTCCAGCAAACATGATCACGGATGCCAGCATTGTAACCGAACCTCCAAAGTAGAACGCCTCCTCGTGGCTATTGTAGATGTCCCCGAATATTCCTGTATAGTAATAATAATAGTGTTCTATGAACCCTGGATAAGATAAAAATTGATTAGAAAATCATTATTATTTCATTTGGACAAGCTATTTCCGTTACTAATATAATCTCTACCATCGGCATGAGTCTATCTAAAGTCTGTCCATTTTAATTAGTCGTCTACTTTGGAGCTTGTCAATATCAACAGTCAACCTTGCAACAGTTTCCCTTTTTGCAGCGTGTATAACAAACGGAACTCTACAAAACGACTACCAGTTCTCTGTGATATCGATAACATATCACGCTCAACTAACTTTTTAATTCTCTCTATATAAAACTCCAGTAAAGTTGTTCAAGTACCGGGCCTCAATTACATAGGGAGACGTCATTATATATTCATGCTCACTGGCACAAAGGTGTTTGATGCCGAATACAGAAAAACAAGCGGTCCGCGGGAGTGTCGCTTATATCACATGCCCAGTAAAATTGCCGAATGATAAACCGCACAAACCTCTATAAACGTACACTTCAGTGTTGACCTTTGTGCTGTACAACACGAATACATTAGGACGTCTCTCTGTGTAATTGAGTCCCGGTACATGAAACAACTGTACTGGAGTATTATATGGAGAGAATTGCAAAGTTATTTCAAGCGTGATATATTATAGATATCACGGAGAAATGGTAGTCATTTTGTAGAGTTCTGTTTGTTCTATACGATGCAAAAAAGAAAAGAAAATTGATGCAGAGTTAACTGCTGATTATTGACAAGCACCAAAGTAGTCGACTAATTAAAATGGACAGACTATAGAAGAAAAAGCGATACTGAAAAACCTGTTTGCAATTTAAAGAGCACAAGGCTGCATCATCACATTTGTCTCGAATAAATAGGACAACGGTTATTTTCAAAAATACCGATTCACTCTCAACGAACATTTCTCATTGATGCAGAGAAGACATCGTTATATACATATCGTCTGCCAGGCCTGGGAAGGGAGGGCATTAGGGTCCCAATCTGTCTACTCTATGTCCGGAACCACAAACAAAATTGTGAGCTGATACTCCGTGACTTTGGATCCTATCATATCGGGTTCAATTTTGCCCAATTTGCATATCCCCTGAACAGAGGATCATGGGTAAATTAAAAATGACAACCATATAGGGTACCAGAAAAATGAGGTTTTGGTCATTTTTCTGCGCGGAAAGTGGACAAAAACTATTTTATTTCACATAGGATTATCATTTACTAATTAATCATGCAGGTTTTGTCAAGGAAACACATAAATAAGGCATTCGAAAACCAGAAAAGGTCTTTTTACAAAATGAGGTCATTGTGACGTCATCAAAGCGGCCATCTTGGATTTTTGATCTTGAGTCGAGGGTATAGTGTGGTAAGTTTCAGCTCCTTAGCTAAAAGGATGAGCAAAACATTTTAGCGGGACCTAAATTCTTTTCCGCCCCAACCTCCGGCCTTCTCTTACCTGCAATTGGCGCTCCGATAAGACTTCCTACTCCCTGGAACAAAATTAATAGTCCAAAACTGCTGCTCAGCACCTCATGTCCTACAAGGTCCACAATTACCACGGATTTCTGGGAGCTAAAAATCCCAACCACGAGACCATAGCATGCTGCTATGGAAACAAAGCCTGTGAATGACGTCACCACGGTGCAACCCAGCGTCACAACCGCTATGAAGAGGACGTCTAAGTTAAAGAGGTATCGCCTCACGGGGAGAATACGTTGTCGATCGAAAATGATCCCGGCTATTACTTTCCCAGCTGTGTCTGTTACCCCAATAATCGCAATTAAAAGAGCAGCTTGCTTTTTCGACAATCCTTGTTGTATGGCAAGTGCCGGCAAAAATACCACACTTGCCTGATATGCAAGAGAGAAAAAAAATATTCCGAGGCAAAACGACAGGAAAGGAATGTCTTTCAGCAGCGACATATCTAAATATTTCTTCACAAAATGATGTAGACAAGACGAATGATTGTCAAAATTTGTGTATTTCCCCATTTGAATGTCTGCTTGTTTTTTTAATAATTTGGTCTGGTTTTGTTCGATTGGATCTTTTCTCTCGGTATCGCAGTGCGACTCTATCCTGTTATCCATTGTATTATACTTATCCAACTTCGATGTTTCAGATTTGCTGACCAAAATATGCTGCCTCTCATCGTGACGGGACTTTGGAGATCTGGAAGAGATGGGATTATCAGGTTAGGGTGATCCCGCTCTCTAAAATGGAGATAAAAAAGGTCGTTTTGGCTCAATAACTTTTGATTCCTTCTTAACCAATGCATCAAAATTTCAGGCGCATTGATTTATCTATTGTTCCATGTCATAAAATTAATTTGTCATGTGAAGAAAAAGCCAATGTTGTTTAAACAGCGCGAAGGATGTTTGGCCTATTATTATGCAAATTAGAGAGATGAAAATTTCCTTTTCACTACCATTTAATGCAGATAGATATGTCTGTATGCGCCTCAAGAGGATTTTGCTGAATTCATTGTGTGAACTGATTTATTGAGCGAAAACGACCCTTTTTACCTCCATTTTAGAGAGCGGATTCCCCTAACCTGATTATAGCAATCATTACTATATGACATGTATCTCATAACAAGCACACACTCCAGCCACAGAGCGACGATTACCCACAATTTTCTGTCGTATAATTAATTTCAATTCAATTCAATTTTATTTTCACTTTGCATCCATTAAGGACAGTGTAAAAAAAAAACAATAAACAAAATGACATTAACATTTTAAACACATTTGCACCATATAGGTAGACGTTTGTATGATATAATGAGTCATCAATCTTCTCTCCTCTTGTCGCGGTGAGACCGCAGTGTCTGCTGATTCTCTCGCAGCGAAGAAACAAGGAAAAGAGCAGATCACGAAAAGCAAACAATGAAGGTTCAATCGGTCGGATAGAAAACTAGCGGGTAACTGTCCCCTTAACATTACCAGGCCTGGGTTGGGGGGGGGGGGCTGGTAATGCAGTGGATCATGGGTAAAATCAAGATGGCGGCCACGTGGGGTACCAGAAAAGTGATGTTTTCGTCATATTTCTTCAAAATTTCTGCTTTTCTGCCATGAAAAGTGGGCAAAAACTGTTTTATTTCACATCACATTAATATTTACTAATTTATCATGCAGTTTTTGCGAAGAAATTGCATAAATAGAAAATTCGGGAAATCTGACCGGAAAATCGACAAAAAATGCCGTTTGTGAAAATGACATCACTGTGACGTAATCGATGCAGCCATTTTTTTTACATTTTCTGGTAGAGCTTGACCCAGGAGTATAGTGTGGTGAGTTTCAGCCCCCTAGCTTAAAGAGTAAGAAATTAATTAAGACAAAGAAAAAAGACAAATAATTAAGACAAAAGCTTTGACATACCTGTGACTCGACATGAGCTTTTGATGCAATTCTATTGGACGGAAGAGGGCGCCTCCAACAGATAGGTTGAAGGAAATTCCCGCCAAAATTAACATTGCTCCAGAGTAGCCAAAGAACGACATCATCACCTCTGAGAGAGGAACAATGACGATCGTTCCTATTCCATAACCGGACGCCCCGATCCCAGCAGCTATTCCGCGGTACCGGTTGAAATATTGTCCCACAATTATCAAACTGGGTGCATACGCCAGGGCAAAACCAATCCCTGGAAATGAGAATAACGAGAATGACATTCAGGGCAACGCAACAATATACAGCAATAAAGTGGGAAAGAATTCGATGAACAATATATAAGTATGATATAACACTCTTGATTTTTTTCAACAGAAGGAAGATCTAATGTTGAATATTGAAATTGGTAGTAATTAAAAAAAACCCACGCCCTATGGAAGCCGGATGCGACCATCTTGTGTTTTCGCGTTACTATTATCGATGCGAAAATGCGAAAACACGAGATGGCCGCATCCGACTTTCATACTCACTATAATTCGCGGCAAAATATATTAGCATGCAACTCTGTTAATGTGTATATATTATTGTGATTCATGACAAAATATATTAGTATGCATCTTTAGCCCTACTAATGTGTATATAGTGTTGTGATTCATGATGAATATATATAAGCATGCATCTTAAAAAAAGAAAAAAAGGAAGGTCTAATGTTGAATATTGAAATTGGCTCTAATAATAAAATCGCCGTTTCTTTTCAAATAGCTAGCCGGTACGTGCAATGGTCGCGACTGGGTCGTAAAAGTCGCAACCAGGTCGCAGAGGGTCGCGACCGGGTCGCAGACGGTCGTATAATCGCTTTACGCGCGCTGAAGATACTATAACGATCGCAGACGGCAATAGAAGACGGGGCGCGGCAGAAACGAACTTCCCCTTCTGAAATACGTCGTTAAATCGTGAAATCTGTGAGGTTGCGACCAGGTCGTAAAGGGTCGCCACCGGGTCGCAAAGGTCGCCACCAGGTCGCAGAAGGTCGCGACCATCGTTGTACAGATATTAACGTGGTTACAATGACCACAGACGCGATTATAACACAATATATACCCAGGTAAATATCGTGACGGCTATAGAGGACGAGCTGAACGTTTATTCTTAGCTGAAGGGTCGTCGTGAAGTCGTGCATCAACGGGTCGTGTCTATAGACGGGTCGCAGCAGCCGTGAGGGTCGAGACGCCGTGCTATACTTACCTATGAAGGTGAAGAAGACTGGTGAGCCGACATAGTTAGGGTCGAGCTCCGACGACTGGGAGTGAAGAAGACGTAACATCCGCGGAGGGGCTCCAACGACTGAGGTGTTATATATTGGGTGAGTGTTACAGCCGTAACGTTCCAACGACGGAAGAAGACGATTAAGATCAGCCACTGCCGTGGTACGGGCTACAACAACAGCGGCTGTTTTATTGGGTGAGTGTCACCACCGTGACACTCCGTCGACTTGCCTACAGACGAGTCACGACCGGGTCGCAAAGGTCGCGACCGGGTCGCAGTTACAGTTATCGTGTGGGGAAAAAGGGCCAGCAAACAGGCTGCCCTTATACGCGAAGAGAACGGCCAGCAACCTGGCCGCCCTTATTCGCGACGCGTACCCACCGCACACATATATACACTATAACTGTCCATTAAGTGTAAACTATATGCACACACTCTCTTATATTATTTGGAACAGAACTGTAAAATTATATGCACACATTCTCACGGTTTTTGTACATAACATCAAGTTTACTTGCATACACTCTCCTAGAGTCTCGGTCTTAATACATTAATATCCTATCCATGCTCCCTAATGGTATATGTCGTTATGCAGGATCTTACTGATTTCAATTGAATTTGGTGTTCAGAGCCCAAAGGTCATGAATATTTAATAGTCTTATGAAATCACGGTCGCATTTTAACTTCCTTACTTGCAGTCGGGGAGGGGGGATAGGGTCATTGGGTTTCCGCTTTAACCCAAGGTTTACGTCAAGGACCAGTCCACAATTCTACCCCGCATTATGGTGCCAACCTGGCGGGAGGGCGGCAACATCAGAAGATACCCCCACCGACGTGGCGTGTGATTCGGCTGAGCCAATCAGAAAGCACCTACCATTATGTTCCCTTCAAAGCACTATGAAGAGCTCTCTCAGGATTGGTTGACACTCGTGTTACTGCAAGCCGGTTAGGTCCTGCAAGCGACACATCCAAATGGGGCAGCAGATAGGATTTAATTTTTAATTAGATTGCTAGTGTCTGTACATGTATGTAAATACTATTCTTCTGCATAACGTTACATCTCTTTAGACACTCTGTCTAAGCCATGCGGTTTTATCCTATTATTTGTAATCGCGTATACTTTTTGTGTAGAATATAACAAAATAGACATTTACATCGGCGTCAGTCATCCTTGTAGGGTTGTGATCATCTCTTCTAACCCCGCATCTCTACTAGTGAAGGGGCTATCTATCGCGGCGGCCAGAAAGGCCAGTGGGCAATATCCGGTTATTGATTAGTTTTTAGTAAAAACCACGACTGGTCGTGCTCGTACACGTTACAAGATATATAATGAAGTAGGCACCGATATGAAATCAGTCGAAAATCCTGGTGGGACCTTCACTGCAAGGTTTGTCAAGAAATCCCTATTTGGTTGTCAGTATTGACCTTACCTGTCAAAACGCCATAACTGAAGTAGAGGTATTCCAGGACAGGTGGAAATGTGCTCAGAACGAGACCAACACACGAGAGGACACCACTAGCCATCACCACTGTCCTACAGCTGAATCTACGAGACAACGCGCCAACTACCGGACCTGGAAGGGTACGATATAATCATATATATGTATATACAACTCGTAATTACCGGTGAAGTTACACGATTTAATCTTCTCTTTTCTCATGATCAACGATATTTATTTAGCTTTGTACTCGTACATACTGGATTGTTCCGGGAGGAAATGTTTTCGAACTTTTTTTCGGAAAATGGTCGGAATGGAATGTAACGATAGTAGTACATCGGGGCTAAGGACCGCAGAACCGCCTATCTCTCTAACATGGGAGATGTTTTTCCTCCTCATATGACCCTTGACCACAATGCCCGACCATGACGGTTGACGTCAAGTTGACGGAACTGGGTTAAGAATAGAATAGGAGGTTTTCACTAATGAAGTAGGGTAACCGGAAGTGACTCCATAAATACTGACAATAGCCGATATCTCGTGAATGGGAGGCGTTATGGTATGAAACTTCGACAAATCGATAGCTTAGAGGAAAAGCGTAGACTTGAATATACTGGTGACTTTATCAGGGTGGAAGTAGGATTATATCTCGGGAATTGACGAGATGCTAACGATAAAGAAGCGGTAAAGGGATATTGTAATTGACCTGGGCGGGTAGGCTGGTAGAAGTAATACCAAAGATGTACTGTAGATTCAACTGTGATTTAGGTAGGATTATATCTCGGGAATTGACGAGATGCTAACGATAAAGAAGCGGTAAAGGGATATTGTAATTGACCTGGGCGGGTAGGCTGGTAGAAGTAATACCAAAGATGTACTGTAGATTCAACTGTGATTTATTCAACTCCAAATATAATGCAGTTAACAAGTATCCTTGGCCCCTTCCAAGGCTAAACTGCATATATATATTTATTGCCAGCAAGGGTGAATTCACCAGTATATCACCTTAAACTACTACTAATTGCATTGAACATATGACTGCTTTTCCCAATAATTCTCGTAATTACGCGTTAGCTATCTCGTAATTATGCGTAAGCTATCTCGTAATTACGCGTTAGTATCTCGTAATTATGCGTTAGCTCTCTCGTAATTACGCGTTAGCTATCTCGTGATTCTGCGTAAGCTATCTCGTAATTACGCGTTAGCTATCTCGTAATTATGCGTAAGCTATCTCGTAATTACGCGTTAGTATCTCGTAATTATGCGTTAGCTCTCTCGTAATTACGCGTTAGCTATCTCGTAATTATGCGTTAGCTATCTCGTAATTATGACTTAGCTGTAGAGAGCAGTATTCACTTGCCGACGGTCGGTGGCTCTCTCCGGGTACTCAGGCTTCCTCCTCCAACCAAAATGGCTGTCATTTTATGAGTAGAATAACCTTGAATGTGACATTAAGCCAAATTCCCCCCTCTTTACCGGTGCTACTATTATGGTAACGTAGATAGTTGCCTATACATGAATTTGAATGAAATCCACCTATTTTCTAGGATTTCACGAAAAGGCAACTGACTTCCTATCCGGTATAAACAGTTCATCTGCCCCCTGTCTGCTATCTCAGGTAAAGGTTTGAGGGGAACATGTGGAACCCTAAAAAGTTTCCGGGCGACCTGCCCCGGGATTAAAGCGTATTTGTTTGGCTTACGATATAGGCCTCGGGTGCAATTCGTCCCGGGGGATATCTAATCCTCTGACACAGGATATTGAGAGTAGTTATAGTATTTGTTCTGTATATTGCTTAAATACCTTCACTTATAGAGTTTGAATGTCGTCTGCTGAAGAATTCCGTCAAAGAATCGATTTGTGTCGACTTCTGATCAACCCAGCGTTGTAGCGGTAGGAACACAGGCAACAAAGCTATGTCATCTGACATTTTCGAGACATAACATTACTTCCACCTTGATGAAGCCACGATGATGTCATGATTACAACACATATAAGGGACGTGGGAAGAGGTACCGACATATTGACAGAGTCACTGATGATGTCACTGGTATAATCAGTGCTTGTTTGCCTCTTAAAAACATTGATTTCAATCGTAAAAGCTTCGAATTTATTCCGATAATAAGAAAGAGACTTCTACTTGCCCAGGGAACACAATTTGCGTAGTTTATGTCATAATTCTCTCTAATCAACTCAATGTTGTAGCGACCCATCCAACACAATACCTCGTTCAGTATAGTATTTCCCTATCGCTTATTCATCGTCAACAAGATATCTGACATTCCCGAGATATAACCTTACTTCCATCCCGATAAATCCATGATGTCACTGATATATTCAAATTAACTCATTTGTTCTAAGGCATCCATTCGTTGAAGACCCATACCTCTGACGAGTTATCGGTTATTATCGGTATTGATGGCCTCACTTCCGGTTAACCTACTTCATTCGTGAAAACACTCCTATTCTATTTGTCACCCCTGATGAATTTCGTCAACCTCTCGTCACCCTGGTCAAAGGTCATATGAGGAGGGAAAACATCGCCCGTGTTAAAGAGACAAGCGGTTCTACGGCCGTTAGACCCGATGTACTACTAAAGATATTCAAATATTCAAGTAGCTTCACCTAGGCATAGCCTGATCGCGGTGTTGAGAGAGAAAATCCAGGATCTCGCCGAGGCACTACTTCCTTCAAATTTACTTCGTAGTTCCAAGTAGATCACTCCAGCAGACCGATCAATCCCACCTTCGAGAAAAGTAAAACACGGTGTTTGAGCTATATAACTACCCTGTGAAACATCACCCTCGAACAGGGTTGAATGAGTGAGTGAATAGAATTTAACGTCGCTTTCAACAATATTTCAGCTATATCACGACGAACGAACTAAGCACCACCCAGCCCAGTTGTGTTCCTGTTAGTTCAAAGAAGAAATCTTTGAAGCAGCATGGAACCAGACACCCTTCATCCACCCTATAAAACACTGGGGACAGCGCACAAGGCACAGACAGGACGCTCACATGGTGCAATAAAGACAACTTTTATTACAGTGCTAGACATCACATTATCAAGTTCCTGTTGCTTCTCAGCAAAATGCATTGAAGCAACAGGAACCTGATGTCCAACAGAGGATAATACACAATACTTTCAACAAATACTACCGCACCGTCCTTCTCCACCAGCACCGAACATCACATCCCTGAGAATTTCAATTTAACCCTTCAAAAGCATTCAGATGCTATTCAGACACCCTTTAATTGATAAAATCATAACATCTATTTTAATAACATCAAAACACTGCACTCGCCTTTGGGCGGCCATGTAAACAGTGTGCGGTACAACTCCAAAAAGGGGAACGTTCCCAAATTGGGGAATATATTTCCTACACGGGAAAACTTTCCAAAACAGGAAACATTGTCAAATTGGGAAACATATTTCCTGAACAGGAAATCTTTGGCAAATCTGGTTGTTCATTCATAAATTGCAAACAACACAAATATTTTACTCAAATGTCCTCTAAATAAGCAAGTTTAGTACTGTTTCATTATACAGAATAATTATTTTGTCTTGTTATGGTTCCAATTGATCGTTAACCCACAATAGGGCTGACCAATGTTTCCATTTCAGGAAAGCATCATATTCAGACTGAATTATCTCGGGCTAACAATGGCTAACGATCAAGACATAAAAGGGTCAAAGTGAGCCATCTTTGTGTGGATGGTCAATGTGCAGAGAAGTGCAGGGACTGAGAAAATAAGGATCCATATTTCATAATAGCATTATTGGAACAGTTGAAACCTTAATGAGAAAAAAATAATTATTCTGTATTATGAAACATTACTAAACTTGCTTATTTAGATGACATTTGAGCATAATATTTGTGTTGTTTGCAATTTATGAATGAACAACCATATATGTCATGTTTGCAATTTATGAATGAACAACCATATCTGTCAAAGCTTTCCTGTTCAGGAAATATGTTTCTCAATTTGGGAATGTTCCCCGTTTTGAAGTTGTACCGTACATGTTAACACCATGCAATCATCCAGCTGTATAACAAAATATGTAAATGAGAAGAGAAGATGAATGAAAATGCAGAATCGCATGTCCATTTTATTAATGATTAATAAATATTTATGAAGACAAGTAGGGTTTGGTGAATGGTATTCTTTCACCCATAGAGAAATACAAATACATGAGCGACACGGTTTTTCCTACAAGAATGCGATTGGAAGACGGCATGCATGCAGGCATTTTGCATGACAACATCCATAAAATTCTGTTTGTTATTGAATCGTTATTTTGAGAAAGAAACTATAGATGAATGAATGGACCTATAGTTTAACCATGGAAGTACTTCCATGCTAAAACGTAAGACAACGGATTATCATCAGGTATTAGAATGGGTACGGTTATATTGAATACTGTTATTTGTTCCATTTTCATAGTAAATGCCGGTGATTTTCACTTTTTCACTTTTCAATTTTCATTCGTCAATTTCGTGGAAACAGGATGAACGATCGTAAAAGCTTAAAAAAAGCTTTGTTTGTCAATGTGAAAAGTATCAAATTACAAGCGTCTGGTCCGTCTTTATAATTCAGCCGTCGTTCATTAAGAATATCTGCGTCCATAACTCAAATACCCTTTTCATATTCCATAAAACAGCATTAGCATCAAATTTAAAAAAGTATACATAAATATATGCTAATTTCCTGCAAGAGGGAAGCGGTCAACAGTTTTCAAAGATACCGGCAAGACATCATGATGTTCCAAAAATATCAAATTCCGTATCGCTGATCGGTATTCTTAATCCATATGATATTCATTGTAAAGTCGTCATCTAGAGAATGATGTATCTCAGTCACGCTTTGATAGTGACTGTTCATATGAGCACCATGAGGATATTGAATTACATGGGTTCCTACTTTGAGCGGAGGCGCTTGGTGTCATTGCCCTGCAATAATGTCTTGTGACGTTGACTAAAGTCGTCACATTTAACACAGGATCTAGAAAATGCTACTAGGCGAGATATGTACACGCCATATGCAGGTCCCACTGGAATATTACTACCCAGAACGGGATAGTTTAAGATGTCGAAATTGTAATCATCTCTTTTGTCATAAAGACGACGAGAGAGAAGGCCGGCTTTATTTTTATAGAGATATAGGTCTATATATGACGTGCCGGTTGGGCTATCTGTAGTTTCCTTCAAATCCAGTGAAGGTGGATATATATCCTTCACTGCGTTGTTTATATAACGATTATCCACAGCGAGAAGATCGTATTTTTGCGTTTGGTGAATGAGAAGGAACGGCTGTCAGCTATTCAAAGTACAAAAGCTCAGTGGGTTCGTGTGAAGGCCAGCGAGCCTGGCGTAGCTGTGTCTCCTTCTGTTTGTACCTCCATGGTTCAACATAGGCCATTCTGAATTAAATCTGCTTCAAAAGATTGTGGTTTTGTTGTTGCAGTGAAATCCATCATTTTTGGGGATGACAATATGTTGGATAATGTTATCAGTATTATGCTCACATATATATACGTTAAACCTTAATTCTCTCTCTCTCTCTCTCTCTCTCTCTGGTACTGAGGGTGTTTGTATGGATATATGAACGAAAATCTACCAAGTGAACGGAAACTGCAGGGTTTACGTGGTTTTAGACCCTTCCATTTTGATGTAGGCTGCGCATGTCAGCTTCCTAACTTCCGTCTCTAACACAATCTCTCGAATCATTCTGGCATACGGTTCAAAGTTGAAGGCGCCATTTCCGAACGAGTATATGGATGAGATATAGTTACCTATTATTATGTGACTAATCAGACAGCCGAGCACACAGAACCAGCCCCATCCACCGTCGGGAAATTCGGGAGTGTTGTCAGCTTCATCCTTGTCTCTGTCGAGACGTGGTACTTTTTCAAAATGTAATAGCTCGTCGGTGTCCCGATCACGTTTCTTCGCATTTCTTTTCCGCTTCTCTGCTGTTTGGGTCATTTTTTCAGTTTTACTGCGATAATTCGTGTCTGTTAACCAGAACTGAAAGTATGCATAGTATACAGTTGTTGATAAGTAATTCGAATGACCTTTATTATATAGAAAATTTTCAATTGTACCAAATATGTCATACCAAAACCATTCCCTGTAGCAAAATGAGTGAAGGTTGGTACAGGAATGACGGATATTGATATTGATATTGATATTGATATACCCATTAGTTGGTATGATCATGATTTATTGTAAAATGAAAGCGAAAGTGTTGCTCTTGGCATTACTGTTTCTCGTATTACTGCTACATATTTATATTTTCCCTAAATCGACTCATTTCTAATGAACTAGGTTATTATTTATATAAAAATATGCTTCCCTTGGTATGGAATTATTTCCGTTTGATTGCATATCTGCTAGAAATAAAGAACCCTGAACCTTCTTCTTTCACATAATCAAACTTTCAAATTGATTGTGTAAAAATAACTGATTTTGGTTTAATGTGTCATATGTTTTTGTACCAGAGAAAAATCTTCCCTATAAATGTCTGAAAATAGGCAAGGAAGCATATTTTGATCAATCATCAATCCATTTCCATACAAAGGAAGATCGTAAGTTTTTCGGGGCAGATGTATGTATACTTCATGAAAAATAAAATTTGGCAAAAATCCAAACAAAAACGGATTAATTACTGCCACACGCGCGAATGTTTTCTTACGTGAACATCACATATCCTTTGATAGAAAATATTGGAACTGGTAACATGTAACCAGTGTCTCTATATTCTGTTGTCTTCTTCACCATATTTACATAGAAACGGGTTATTTGTCGAACACTATTTATCCCAGGGACTTGGAATTTGGCACGATTGTTTAACACATGTACACCCAATATGAGTCTCAGAATTTCGATAAATATATTTTTATATTTTTGATTCAACTTCAAGCTTTAAAACTACATATATGAGTTGCTCGATTTTGCAAATAGATATTCAATGAAATGTCAATAGAATAAGAACTAGACCAAAAATGATAAAATTAAGACATAGATTTTCCGTTGGAGTTGTCTTCTGCCGCAAATGGTGTTATCATACCTCATGTAAATTCGTAATGTTTTCATTGGTTGACAGCCTGTCACGTGTCATTCTACAAATCGTTGCCTTACCGTTGAATAAATGTCATGTACCACAGCAGAGCGTTGAACATGACAAATTGTTCCACGGCGACATCTGCCGGACCAAGTTGTTGTTGTTGTTGTTCCGGACGTTCCTGCTTTCAGACTAGGAGCACCCTCTTACCACAGGTACTTCTATCTACCGTTCTGTAGTTCCACCCCCCACCCTAGTCTCTATCAAGGTTTTGCAACTTGTTTCGAGAAAATGGCGCCAAGTTCAACGGCTGGAAAAGACGTCTTCGTACAGTCCAAATAAACACGTATCTGTCTTACCTCGCTGTCGGCAGCGCTCTGGTATAATCCAAACTGCTTATCTACGGCGATAAAATTACATTAGCTTCACTTTTCATGGTAAAAACATTACTTTAACGGCGACCGCACCAACAAATACAACCCGTACAGGCGGAAGTTCAACGTGATCACCGCACTCGCAAATTTACGGCAATCTGATTGGCTCATCCTTCGCACAGCCATTGGTCAAAATATACGCTGAATATACCGCGGGAGATTCAATTTAAACGTATTGAAGCAAGCTGTCAAAATGTCAAACTCGAAGAATGAAAGACTTTTATGGTATGGTAATATTTTCTCTATTTATCTAAAAATAGTTACCATAAATATTCAAGTCTGGTAAAGATGCCCAAGCTCAATCTGTCTTATACTATGAAACAGCAATGCCACATTACACAGAAAACTGGTGTGAAGGATAACTGAAAGATCAACTCCACTTGAATGGATTACACACTGATTAAATGAAGACTGAAATTGTAAACCATTACAGTGCTATACATGTACAACAATCTGCATGTCTATAATTTCAGCATAATGTCTGATGAGAATAACAATGGAATTTACTAAATACATAATTTTGTAAAATATGAAAAAGTAATTAAAATCGATATTCAGTACACCTTCATGGTATACCATGGTGCTCAGGTACATGTAGCAATTCATTCCAGAGTTTATTAACAACTTTATGAATTGTGTTAATTCTACATTCAGGCTACACAGGAATTACATCAAAGACCCGTTGTCATCTGTATCCGTTGCTGATCTAGGTGAAAAGTTCAGGCAATGTTTTGGTGCTAAGTCCACCCAGAATTTAGTTGGCGCCCTTGTTCGCAAGGTATTCCCAGGAATCACCACACAGCAAAAGAGGAAAACAGAAGACTGGACTAAAAAAGTGTCTTACTTTGTGGGGCTCAAGGAGAGAGACATTCAGTCCGATTCAATCATTTCCCTAGAGGAAATACCTCTCATCTTGCCATCTGGATATTTCATAGTCACTCTTGATACAAATTCTGTCGTCATTGGAAAATATACTGGGCTTTGTTGCAATGGCAATAAAATAACTGTGGAGATTACAATTACTGAAATGGGTAGATTACAAGTGTCTTTGGGAGGGAAAATAATCAGCTGTGGACTAGATCCCTCTATTGAACTAACAAAAACTTCACTATCCATCATATTTTCAGTTGTCAGTTCTCTGAGATATTGTCAAGGTTTACCAGTAGGCACCATTACTCCTGAAGAGAAAGAGAATTGTCTTATTCAAAGCAATAAACAACTTGAAAAGATGGCCTATTCACTTCAATGTTGTAAAGTACTGGCTTACACAGAAAATACATCATCAACAGTGTGCTGCCAATGTAGAAAAATCGGTAGAGCCAGCAGCTGTGAAAATGAAGATCTCAAAAATACAGACATTCACTCCGACAGGGATGAGGATACAGCAGCTGCTGGAGACGATTTTGTTACTCTCCTGAAAGAGAAAGCCCCCCATCTGACCAACTCTCAAATTGAACTAATAGTGTCTCAAATTCAAAACCAAAAGGATTCACACAGCAGAAAATGGAACAACAGTATTATCCAGTTAGCACTATCAATGTGGACAAGGAACCCATCGGTTTACAGACATCTCACCCAAACTGGAGCCCTGGTTCTTCCATCAGAGTGTACCCTCAGTCGGTACAAGAATTCTGTCCAACAAGGACCCGGAATATGTGAATCCATGCTGAAATGGATGCACATGCAAGCACGTCATGAAAACTTACCTTCTCATGGATACAGTGGAGGTTTGATATTGGACGAAATGGCAATCCAGGAGGATTTGCAGATTTCCCACGGAAAGAGCAGAAAATTGGTCGGGTTTGTGGATGTTGGTGGAGAGGCAGGAGCAAGTGCCTCCACACAAGAGCCAGTACTTGCAAACCATGTCTGCCAGTTCATGTTCCACGGTTTGTCTGGGTTTCGATTCCTGGTGGCCCACTATCCTACCAACCAGTTAAACGGACCCCAGTTATACAGTATTTTCTGGGATGTCGTGGAAGCCTTGACAAGGTGGGACTTCCATGTCCTATACACATGCCTAGACGGTGCCTCTAATAATCGCTCATTCATCAAGATCCACTCTCCCAGAGCTTCCATGTCTGTCCCCTGTATCTTCCACAGCGCACAACCGGTCATCTTTCTGGCTGACCCTTCCCATCTCTTCAAAAAGATCCGGAATAATATAATGAAAAGTGGTCGCGAAACCTGGCACACACGGCTACTTATTCACAAGGGCAATGCCATCACATGGAAAGTATTTATGGAGGCATATGAATGGGACAAGGCTCATGGATTATCTATCCATCATAAATTAACGGAACAGCACTTGCACCCCAATAGTGCTGAAAAAATGCGAAACCATCTAGCAGAGGATGTCCTGGATGGAGAAATGCTTCACCTAATGCAGCGATACAGCATGGAAAATCACCAGGTCAAATGCCAGGGAGCAATTTCCCTCCTTCAGCATACCAGTAAGCTGATCAAATTCTTCCGAGACAGAAGGCCCATCCATGACATGAGTGATGAAAGATTGCTAGTACTGAAAGATGTCATGGAATGGTTTCAGACGTGGGAAAAAACAGTCCCTCCATGTAATCTTATTTCAGCAGAAACCAGAGAAGACATCAATTTTCTCCTTGGTGGCTTTCCAGAGCTTGTGAAGGTGGTGACGGAAGGCCTGAAAGCAACGGTCATTCCACTCTACATAAACAGCGATATTCTAGAGAATATCTTTTCTCAACAGCGCGGGCTTCATCACGGGGCAGGCAGCAACCCTAACTACCAGCAATATGGGTATGCAACCAACAGCATTACCTTATGCCAAAAGGTAATTTCCAAGAAGGCCAATGCAGCCAGAAGACGGTCTTCACAAGAGAAAGGTGCCTTACCCTTTAAGCATCTTTGCAAGCAGATGAGATTATAATAACTGGTAAGCATGAACTACATGTACATGAAGCTGGTAAAATTAAATACCAGGTATTACTCATTCAGATAAATATTATTTATATCTTGCATCCATTCCTATTCCTTAATTGCATATTGACCATGCAGGTTTTCACAGAAAAACTGATTTCTAGGGCTGATAAGGGAACTCAATTTGCAAGTAAATTTAATGCTCCTGAGCCAAATTGTTTACTATGAATCCCTGCATGTAGGTTTACATATGGTGTTCTATTTGTGCCAATTTGATCTCGCGCGTCGACTTGCGACGCGAATGTCCGTCGCGTGTCGCGCGTCGACTTTTTAAAAGGGTGACGCGAATGTCTGTCGCGCGTCGACTTTTTAAAAGGGCGACGCGCGACGCAAATGTCCATCGCGCGTCGACTTATTAAAAGCGCGACGCAAATGTCTGTCACGCAACGGAAAAAGTCGACGTCGCATTTTGGAACGCGACGTCGCCCTTTTCGTCGACTTTTGCAATGTTAGGAGATAGGGCAAAAGTCGACGTCGACTTTTGAAACACGACGTCGAGTTTTGGCCTATCTCTTTAACATTGCAAAATGCGACGCGCGACGGAGAGGGTGACGTCGCGTTTCAAAACGCGACATCGACTTTTCACGTCGCGCGTCGACGCGCGAGATCAAATTGGCACAAATAGAACACCATATTTACATGTACCGTACTTACTTGATCTGAATATATATTTAGCTAAGAGCATTTTGGGCAAGTCCACGATACCCCCTCTTGAGAATACTGCTCCCAGTTGGCCTGGTCTCCTAATCCACCACAGTGTCTATGCCACCATCGATCACAATAGCTGCAACCAACCCAAGGTTCCGGATCATCCTCATAGTACATCTCCCCGCATAGGGCGCAAAAGTCAGAATCAACTTCATCAAAAATTTGTTTCTGAATGGTAGGCCGCTTACATGTACTCTTGCTGGCTTTTCCTTTTCCCTTTTCCTTCCCACAGCCTTTTCTTTTATGTGTTCTCCCTTTGGAACTTCCAGGCTGAGCAGGGTCTATTGTGGCAGGATCCAGTGAATCACCTGCACTTATCACGGTCGGTGATGCAGATTCTGGTACTGGTACCGACTTAGAGAGATCTGTGGAACCAGAAGCTTGATCTGATGCTGAAGGACCGGAAGCTTGTTTCAACGTTTTAGCAAGCTTTTCTGGGCAAGGTATGAAATCTGCATCCACAATACGCTTTGTCAATTGTTCAACTAAAACGTCTTTCTTATTTGTTGCCTTGAGCGTAATGTCATAGCCTTGTCCAATGGAGACCATCTCTCCTTTCGTCAACTTCTGTAATGACTCTTTGTTGTCTAATACCGCTCCTTTCAATTTATAGTGAGACGCTATTTTCCGGTCCGACATGTCTTCCAGGATGGACGAGTATGAGAGGACCCCTGACTTTAATGCTTTTGTCAGGACCTGTTTTCTGTGTTCCATGGTTGTTTTCTTCCCAAATTGGGCATTCAGTTTCTTGCGGTACTCTGAATCTGTGACATTCAGGTAAGATGTTGTTATGTCATCAAAAAGCTCCTTGATCGCCATGCTTGCCTCTACGATGTCTACCACAACAGTTTGGTAATCATCAGACTGATCGAACAATGATGTATTCACATCTTTGAATAATTTCACATATGACTGGTACAGTTCAGCATCAGAGTTGACAGTTTTGTGAACATTAATAAGAATATCTTCACCGTGTAATGGAAGATTCTCTTTTAATCGATACAATGGTAACCGTGTCTTTTCCAACAGTAGGAAAAATTCGAATGTTTTATCGGTCACATTTGTCAAGCTACATCTCAGATTTTGCTTCCTGTGAGTATCGATAACACTTTCTGGATATATAGTCTTCTCCAAAATATCTGCTTGGTCAACAGTAAGCAACTGTAAGAGAGTCACTTTTACTCTCATTCCAGGGTTTTGCAAGACCCCAGTTGATTCTAACTGTCTCTTTGCCATGCTGGTGTAATGATATTTGGTCTTCGCTATGGCACGCCCGCCAACATACCGGATTTTACCATAAGCAGAAACTGGGATTGCCGTGGTCTGTTCACTTTGTACAGAGGCTTCCGCACTTGTTCCTTCTGATGGTTGCACTGACTGAACAATTAACTTCCGTAACTTGGTGACAAGGTTCCCAGTTAAGAGGTCATTTTGTGACTTCACTCCATAAAGTTCTTTACTTGCTTTCTTGAACCTGTCACTTTCAGTGTATGAATGGAAACTACGATAGAAAGTTGTCCATTTCTTTGTTGTTGAACCTTGATCTAAGCTTGAGTCCTTCTTGATTTCTGAAATTTCATTGAAATGAAAATCCAAAAATGTCCTCACATTTTCCAAATTCAATTTGAGATCTGACACACTTTCATTCAGTTTCTGTTGTTGTTCTGTTACAGGTTCCTTTGTGATAAGACTTTCCAGCATATCTCTTGCTTCCCCTGAACTGAATTTTGTCGGAGGTGGGTCAGTCGTCCTTGCTGGGCCAGGATCGTCAGCTTCATCAACCTGAATAAGAGGTACATGTGTGGTAATTCAGGTTTTATATTTTTGGTACTTATCTCTAGCTTGCAGAGTTATCCCCCTTGATGTGACCAATTCTGCAACAAGCAGCTTGGTTGTAAGTTCCTACATTTTATAAACCATTCTAAATTATATGCTTTTCTCCTGTTTAATCTGACAAATTAGGGTTCATCATTGATAAAAAGATTATGCAAATTGGTAGACAACTAACAATTATGGTTTACTTTGTTAGAACGGCCGGGTTGTGCAGAACTGTAGATGATTGGTATGGTGTCAAACTGAAGAGTAGTGAAGCTGTGCCCACTGATTGGATGAGAGTAAGTTATTCTTTCTGTCAAAATTGCAAAAACTATATAACGAACATATATCTTGTTCACTGAAATTATAATTTTATTGTAATGAGGGCTCGATCAATTCGGACTCCAAATTCAAGCAATTCACAGGCCTGTTTATAATCAGCCCTATGGGATAAGGAGTAATACTCTGCATGATGCACTAACTATTACTTGTGATCATGAGGTGAGAGAGAAAAAGAAAAAAAAGATGTTCACCTCTGGTAAACTTCTCTCTAATTCTTCTAGAGTTAAGAGAAACTGTTCATCTTTGGTGAAGCTGGAATCATCAGAAAAGTCATCTTCCTCATCTTGACTTACAGTGACAGGATCGGATGTTGTAATGGTACCGCTGTTCTCTTCATATACCTATATAGGTGAGCAAAATGTACAGGATATAGTGTTATAGAGATTTAAATGTCTACAATTATGAAAATTGAAAAAAAATATATATATATTAGACCTACTGAAAAATACCTATATCTCAGACCTACTGTCTAGAATAAATTGTTAATGTAAAATAAACACATGTAATGTAAAATTGAAATGTTTCATTTTCACACATACAGATTCATTTTAATTCCTTTTTTATATTACATTTATGTTCACCATATGTCAAGAGTAATTGCAATATGCACAGGTTCTGTCTTGGCAAGTACTCAAATTATCAAACATGCATGTCAATGTTCTACTTGTGCTTAATTGGGAAACAAAGAAGAGCCTGTCTGTGAAGTGACTGATGCCTTCAGCTCTGGGAACTGTTTTGACTCAGAGCCCTTTCTACAAGTTTATACATGTATGTATTGCACTTTTTTTCCGGTATATGAATACTGGAAAAATATAGTATATACATGTATATAATTGTGTCCCAGGTTAAGAGATAGACTGAGGCAAAACACTCCTCAGAGCTGAAGACAGACAGGCTATTCTGTGTTTCCCAATTGATTGGGAGAGGACCATTACCATGTTTTTAACAACTGTAATGTCTTCCTGATATTTACACTGTAGATGCACATATAATTATCCTACCCTATCACAGCATGATCCGTCTAGAAGAGCTTCACATCCAAGCTTGTTTTCACAGAATTCAACAACTTCCTTCCTGTGTTTTTTACATGCTGAAGGGGAATAGTGCAATACTTGCAGTCCATCTGAGTTGACAGCTCGTCCAACGGCAACTCCAAGTTGTCCCGACTGAAACATATTTCTGCAATCTATGACTAAGTTTGGAATGGTAGAGCCTTGTGCCTTATGAACGGTTAAGGCAAAAGCCAGGGCTATTGGAAATTGGTGCCTCTGAGCTAGAACTCTGTCTTCATCTGGGCTGTATACTGAAAAACTGTGCCTTTCCATTTTTATGGCTTTGCCTTGGAACCGGACTGTTGGCCCATCTTCTTCAATTTTGAGAACTATACCCATTGTTCCATTGGCTAGAGTTGATGTTAGATTTCTCAGAAGTACAACAGGGCAATTTACTTTCAGCTGGAGAATGTGTTTGGCACGTACTTTGCTAAGCAATTTTTTGTCTCCAGAGTCTATTGAGTTGAATATAGATCTCTCTCCCGGAATTCGTTGTAGTTCTTGTGAGTTGTGGCAATCAACTTCAAAATTGGTACCATACAGAAACACTTTCGGCACATCCGGTTTTGAGTTTGAAAGACGGCAGAGGTTGTACATGAAATTGTTTGTTTCCACAGATGGACACCCTCTCTCGAGCTCATTTATTGCCCTGACAAGGTCCGATTCTGACTGCCGCAGAACATCTGACAAAGTAATCTTGTGTGGGACACTGTTCTTAAATATGTTTGAGTGGAATACAGGAATTCCTGGGTCGTGATAGAGGTCATTGGGCACAGGAGGCAGTTGGAAGAAATCCCCAACGCAGACAATCTGTATGCCGCCAAAATAGTGGGTGTCTCTATCCGATCTCATTTTACGGCATATGAATTCCAGCTACAATAAATAAATGCAATGCACATATTGAATATTTGATGATTTCTCTTTTATTATGTTATCCATGGGGCCATGCACAATAATATTTCTGTTTCCAGTAACCCTACCTATCCATATATTTTGTAATAAAAAAAAAGTTTTTCATTTCTGTTTTTCAGCAGTACTCCCGAGAAATACTACACAAAAACGGACAAAAATCCACTAAAAATAAAATTAAAGAAATAAAAAAAAATTCCTGCCTACCTACCTACCCAAATTTTCTAAAGTTGGTTACTAGAAACAAAAATATTATTGTGTATGGCCTCAGGTCAAAATATTGCCTGCCCATCTGCGACAACATGAATTTTGTGTGGTCAAGAACAAGTCCATTGTTCTGCCAGTAAACATATACCAGGTTCACAAGGAACATGTTAAAATAGCTGTAGGTAACCTAGTTCCAATAAGTCAATTTCCTTTTGGGAGGTATCAATTCTGAATTAATCATTTACCCCTGTTATGGTTGGTAACATTTCTTTGTATTGACCGAAAAAGTTCACTACAATTTATTCCCCCACTGCCAAGGCCACAGAATGTTAAATAATTATATGAAGGCAAAATATGTAACTTTCAGTGTATACATGTACATTTAATTATTTGCCACTTAAATTATTGTTGGCTTTAATGAATTCTGTTTACACTATACATTAGTTAAAGATAAATATATGAGCCACTATATTGGCTGAAGAAACTGAATAATCATTTCTACCCATTCTTTAGATTCATGCATGACAGTATAATCACAACTTTAATAAGGTACCCCCATAGACTTTACCTGTTCAAATATTTTCTGACTGAGCATGCTGATCTCATCAATTATCAACACGTCAACAGTTCTAATCCGGGTTGCTGCATCCCTCTGTTCACTCAACTGTAAACGATTTAGTAGATCAGAATTGGTATAGCGGCCATCCAGTAGCCCTGCCCAGGAATGGATAACTTGACCATTTTTGAAGAGCTGTGCAGCAATTCCTGTTGTAGCTGTTACTGAAACATTTTTACCTTTCTGACTCAAAGCTTTTTCAATGTATTTCACCAGAAATGACTTCCCAGTACCTGCCTGACCGGTCACCAGGACACTGTGGCCCTGTTCAATTAATTGAAAAGCTTTGAATTGATCATTATTTAAGTGAGCCATGTTCAGCTTCAACTACTTTCACTTTCACCAAGCTGTAACCATGGATAACTGTGAAGTACTTCCCTGCCTCTAAGACTGAAGATTGATCACCTTCAACTACTGTCACTTGTAGCTTGCTGTTACCATATGGATAACTATTAAGATTAATTGTATAATTGAATCAAAATCTGTAAATTAATTTCACCAGAAGAATTTGCCATATACAAGTAGTTAAATTGTTCCTTTGTTAAGACAGGTAAATTATCATACTACATGTATTATAATATGTACTTGGTAACACACTGCAGCTGTGAGTGTTCATGCAATATGAAATAAAAACAAACACGTTAACAAATGCCAGCTCTGCCTGTTGAATATTATTTCCTTCGTGTTTATTGTTCTGATAAAGAGGAATGAAAAATTGCTAATTTGCATTGTTATAAAACAGTGAACTTCGAGCGAAATCCATCTACAGAAGTGCATCAGCTGTGACGACGTGTGACAGCTGAAACATGTGCTCTGAATAGCCCGCGTATATTTTGACCAATGGCTGTGCGAAGGATGAGCCAATCAGATTGCCGTAAATTTGCGAGTGCGGTGATCACGTTGAACTTCCGCCTGTACGGGTTGTATTTGTTGGTGCGGTCGCCGTTAAAGTAATGTTTTTACCATGAAAAGTGAAGCTAATGTAATTTTATCGCCGTAGATAAGCAGTTTGGATTATACCAGAGCGCTGCCGACAGCGAGGTAAGACAGATACGTGTTTATTTGGACTGTACGAAGACGTCTTTTCCAGCCGTTGAACTTGGCGCCATTTTCTCGAAACAAGTTGCAAAACCTTGATAGAGACTAGGGTGGGGGGTGGAACTACAGAACGGTAGATAGAAGTACCTGTGCCTCTTACAGAGGTATTTAGAAGCTTGCAGTAACCCCGCCGCTTACTAGGGTGGTCGAGACAGGGTCAGTAGCAGTCGAGGTCCTGTGCTGTGCAAGCTGTGCAAGTAACTTATTTACAGTGCATTGACACCTCCTGACTGTACATATAGACCCGTCCCTTTTTCGGACCAGGTGTGTGCGATGTACTATTGTGAGTGGATTTATATAGCGGTCACTGAAAGACACCCAGGTACTTTATTCCCCAAGTGCCTCCGCTGGCGAAGGTCTAGCGTAGCAACCAAGAGTTGCCGCCCATAGTGCGCGCGCCAACATACTCGCCGAAACGAATATTGATGTTTATCATATACCTATGCGTGCTAGGATAGTGATACACACTCGCGTTTTCCATTTCTGTATCACCACAGTCGGTATGTTGTATCGCCCCACTCGCTTACCGGAACTACTTTCGCCGGTGACCTTGGCAACGTCTCGGGGGGAATCCCGTGAACTTTTCGTTCTGTTCTATTTGTGAACTGTCAATGTCAACCATACTGATCAGTTCTGAAAGTTATTATTGCAACCGAATAGCATAAAAAGTCTGAATAAAAATATTATTAGAATAAAAACCAACAGAAAAAAATGTAGTGAAACGAATAAAACATATTTAATTACCATACTTATCGTCTGCTTTCTACAAATTGTCCGAAGCCCGTACCATGAATCTTGTTGTTGTTGACTGATGTTCCGCTAAGTTTCTCCCATAGAAAAGTCATTCCAGTTCAATAATTTGTATATAGTTTGGTCCAATTTCCAGTATTTGTGCAAAACTTTAAACCGTTCCAGTTATTTTTCACTTCGTTTGGATATCAAGTCTGTGGATACACAAAACATGGCGGAAGTCCATAACAATAACAATCAGGTTGTCGACCAAGATGTTGATTTCAGTACAGATTCAGAACCGCCCAACTTCGATATGGGGTTTCCGTCGGACGACGATGAAAGCGTTCGTTCATCTCATATCCAGTAATAGCGATGACGATAGAATGTTAGTTCTTGCTCTCGACAAGGCCACTCAACAGTCCGATGCACCGACAGAAAAAAATCCCAAACACCCCCTACTTCCCAGGAATTAACAGAAAAACCATTGGACTCTGATGACTCCGACACACCCTCGGATATTAAACGCTTGACAGCCCAAACTAAACAAAACTTCCCTTCAACTTCAAGAGCGCCAACATTTGTCCAGTTTGGCGAGCAACAAACTGAATTTGTGGACAGAATGCGAAACAAAAACACTGTGAGAAAAACTGAAAGTGTTGTGAAAACCTTCACCAAATGGTTGAACGCCGGCCCAAATTTTGAAAACAGAACAATCGAAACAATCCCTCCCACTGAGCTTAATATAACTATGTTGTGTCTTTTATGCTGTCTATCAGAAAACACGACGGTTCGGAGTACGAGACCGACACCCTGACCAGTTACCAAAGAGGGATTGATCGATGGCTGAGGGAGAAACAGTATCCCTCAAGCCTGATCTTCAGTCAAGAATTTAAAACAAGTAGGGATGTTTTGGCTTCAAAACGAAAAGAACTCAAACAAAAAGGGAAAGGGAACCGCCCCAACAAATCAGCACCTCTAACTGCGAACGAACAGAAATTACTAAAAGAAAAAGGAATACTGGGAAATAAAAGCCCCCGCGCTCTGCAAAATCAAATTTGGCTTAATAACACTGTCCATTTCGGTCTTAGGGGACGTGACGAAAACCGGAAACTCAAATGGGGAGACATCTCTCTACAGTCAGGTGAGCGAGGTGTAGAATTTTTAAAATTCAATGAACGTGACACTAAAACAAGGGGCGGCGAAAGTGCCTTCGGTCATCAGAGGCCGTTTCAACCGAAGCAATTTGCTCTGCTGGAAAATAAAGAAGAATGTCCGGTGCAAATGTATAAAACTTTCCGCGACCACAGATCCCGCGAAATGTGTGACCCCGAAAGCCCCTTCTATCTGTCCGTTAATCATCAGCGCAAGTCAAATAGTACAAAGTGGTACAAATGTCAAGCCATGGGTAAAAATTACCTGCACACCATGATGAATAAAATGGCAAAACGCGCGAACTTGACTGGTAGAAAAACAAACCACAGTGCTCGGTCCACAACAGCGACTCGACTCCTTCACGCGGGAGTAGCACCAACCACAATAGTCCAGTTGACTGGGCACAAGAATGTTGCTTCCCTGAATAACTATGCCGTAGCGTCACATGAACAGCAGGAGGAAATGAGTAATATCCTGAGCCTTACAAAGAATCGAGTGTCACAAACACCTGCTGCCGAAGGCAGGGCACCGACTTCACCGTGTTCCCTCGTGGCGAAAGTATCTGTTCAGGGAGACCAGTTCGCTGCAGCACAACTCACACCGTACATTCCAACTTCATGTAATTTCCCCACTGTCAGTAGCCCGAAAACATCGGCTAAGGAGTCTATTTTTTTTTGGTTGTTGTTGCTGACCCCTTAGCCCGAATCACTTATACAGACCGAAAAGGAAAAAAATAAATAAGACGTCAGTCGCTCGAGATCTTTAATTGCACACGGCGTGGGGAATTGAGACAGAGGCACAAAAAACATTTTATCGAATAAATAATATGATTTGGCATCTCCAGCACTATGACAACCACCTAATGACTCCTTTAATTAGATGGAATCTGCCATCAAACACGGATGTTGTCATTTTGCCGTTGTGTTTCTTCCGCCATAGTTTACAGGGACATGCGCAGAATGGGGTTGACCTTTTGACTCACGTCATCAAGTACCAATAGCGACGTGTGTTTATTCACGTGATCAGAAAGGTCACGAGATCAAGGTCATATTTTCACCAGATGTCAGAAAGGCGCGAAAACGTTAAAATCAATGGAAGTTTTTTCTCACACATTTGATCACATTTTGTCAGTGTGAGGTACCCTTAAGGATACGGTCCCCCACAGGATAAATTATGAAGTTGAAAGTGTGTGATCTACTGCCAAATGGTATGAGTGCTTGACTTGCGAGCTTAATTTTATACTGGATTGTTTCAAATGATATATTTCGAGATAATACATGGTGTATGTTACCTGATCTGTACCACCTGGAAATTGCATATTGTAATGGTTTCGAGCAGAGTGGGGAAGCGAGACCTTAAGTTGACAGCATGTGTCGCGCGCTGAATTCTGGGATCGCGCACTTCCTGATAGCAACGTGCCGATCTACCGTGTGATTTGGGCTGCCATCAATTTGGTTTTATTTTCCCTCTTTGGAGGTAAATATTTGATGATTATTGTATTATCTAACTGCATAAACATCTAGAGAATATTAGTATGGCTTGTCAGTGTCGGGACATGTCAGTTAAAGCATATAACGACCGGGAAATCCAGTTGCTCTGGAACTAGGTCAGACAGTCTGAATTTGTATTGCGTCATTGAACGTTGTGTTTACGTTATGCTTGTCGAATGATAAAATTCTCCCGATATTGATTTATGCTACACCATTCAGTATTATGAGTTTTGTAATGATTCCCTGGATTATTTGATTGAAATTGTAGCTTGTTAGGTGAAATATCTTAAGAGAACGCTAATTTTCTGTCTGATCATTAGATGGCATGATTAAGGAAAGACAACTCTTGATGCCATATGCGAACGTCAGGGTTCGTACACCCGTCATGTATCCTGGAAAATTGGTTATCCATTACTGGAAACAGAATCGAAATATAATTAATTCTGTCGCAAATGCTTTTAATTGATATGACAAACTCAAGTTTAATTACAACCAAATTGATTTTTTATTGAGAGTTGCATTATTTTAAATATATACACAATTATTAATGAGAAATGGATTTATTTGACTATATGCAAATCGGTCATGTTATATAAAGTACAGAAATCCATGTCATTGAATTGTAATTGAATTATTGATTCTAGTTTGATAAATAGTATTGATCTATTGATTTTATTTTCTTTTAATTTAATTGAATGGTAATCAAATAATTGATTTGATTTCATAGTGTTCCAATTAATAAATTAAAGTTCTGAATCTATCTTGAAATATAAAGCACTGGAATTTGTCAAACAAAAAGATTGTTATATTAATTGAGTTATTATAAAATATAAATGATGTCTGAATTCTGGGATCGCGCACTTCCTGATAGCAACGCGCCGATCCAGCGTGTGATTTGGGCTGCCATCAATTTGGTTTTATTTTCTCTCTTTGCAGAATAAAGTGAATGATTGGCGCTCCAGCTGACATTGACAAAGTGTTCGAGTTATGTGTTACATTTTTGGTGCCGAAACCCGGGATGGTAGATGCTGTGAGTGATAGATACCAGCGACAAACATGCATTGAACCGAGTAACTTGAACTATAGTTGTCACGATGGCCAGTGAATTGGAGCAGACTGTGATGGAGATTGGTACATTGTTACCAAAGATACCAGTGGAGGATTTGAAGAAATTATGTATTGAAATGAATGTATCAAATGTAGAAGGACTTGTTGGGAAAAACCCGAATGAACTTAATATGTTTGATTATGAATTATCTTGACAGTGATGAATTACAAGCGTCTAGTCCGTCATTCATAATCCAGCCGTCGTCCATTAGAGAATATCCGCGTCCATAATCCAAAGACCTATTCCATATTCCATATAACAGTATTAGCACCAAATTCAAAAAGACAATCATTATATACATAAACATAGGCTTGTTTCCTGCAAGAGAGAAGCGGTCAACAGTTTTCAATGATGCCGGCAAGACATCATGATGTTCCAAAAATATCAAATCCGTATCGCTGATCAGTATTCTTAATCCATAATATTCGTTGTAAAGTCGTCATCTAAAGAATGATGTATCTCAGTCACGCTTTGATTGTGACTGTTCATATGAGTACCATGAGGATCTTGAAGTACATGGGTTCATACGGCCACTAGCCCCGGGTTAAGCAGAGATGGAAGATGGGGGCATGACCACATATTTGAGTGCCCTTGATAGAGTGAAAGCATTGTGTCCCCAAAGCAATGGCGAGGAAGATGTTACAGTGTCGAATGGCGGGGTACTACCTCCGGCTGAAAATCCAGTAACTTCAGCTCGTATTAGTAGTATAGGAAGCGCAAATGTGCCCATGGTCAAGCGAGAGTTCAAAATTTCTGGACAAATTGGACCTCATGGACAGAAAGATTCCTTGACGTTTAGTAGTCTGAGCTACCAAATTGAATCAGCAGTACGCAAAGGGTACCCGGATGCAAAAATTATAGACGCGGTGATTAAGTCCATCCGCCCCAGCCTGAAACTCAAAAGCTATATGGGTGGTCGCCAATCTGTGCTGACATTAGAAAGTCTACGTAGAAACCTACTCTCATATTTTCACGAGAAAACGACGACGGAACTGTATCAGGTGTTGAATTCTGCTGCGCAAGGGCCAAAGGAAACAGCACAGGACTTTCTCCTCCGAGTCCTGGACACTCGTCAACACTTGCTGTTTGCTTCGCAGGAGGCTCACTCTGACATTAGGTATGACCCAAATTTGGTGCAACGAATGACCTTGCACACATTGCGAACTGGTCTGAGTAGTGACAATATTAGATCTGAACTGAGGATGGAACTGAACAATATCACTATCAGTGATGAAGAACTCATAGAGAAACTGAATTATGCTGCTCGTCAGGAAGAAGAGAGAAACAGTACACTCTCTTCGAGGCAGAAAATGAAACTTTCTGTCAATGCAGCCATGGTGGACGAATGTGTCCAAGACGATGACACAACTGAACCTGCCACTTCAAAACAGAAGTTTAAGAAGAACACCGTAAAGGATGATCTTGCTACAATCATAGAAGGACTAGCATCTGTTAAGCAACTAGAAGTCGATATGGCCAGTATCAAGGAGAAACTAGATAGGGAGCCAGTTAGGGAGCCCGTTTCTGGAAACGGCCGTGGCCGACCAAGGTACCGTGCGCGTGGATGTCCAGATTGCCGGCGTGATGGAAATGAGTGGTCTTGTCGACACTGCTGGGACTGTGGGGCTGGAAACCACACCAGGCGGAATTGTCCTGAGTTCCGTTCCCGCCTAGATTCGGGAAACGACGAGGGGCTATGGGAAGGGGTCGACCATAGTCCAGGATGACAAAAGAGAGACTCCAAACTGTAATATATCATCAGAATTTGTTTCAGACTCTCATTGTGACTCTGGTAAGAAACTGAAAGTTACAAAACTGATTGGTGATAAATGCATGATTACTTGTATGTTCAACAATGTTGTAACTGATGCACTATGGGACACAGGTTCCCAAGTTAGTATGGTTAGCAAGGATTGGCTTGAAGAAAATATGCCAGAATGTGAGTTAAGGTCTGTAGAAGATCTCATGCAAGACAGTTTGAAACTCAAAGCAGTAAATGGGAGTTTGGTACCATTTGAGGGATGGGTGGAGTTTGAAGTTACCTTGGGCAATGGTAGAGGTAATACCGTTGAACCAATGCATGTACCTTTTCTTGTTAGTAGTGGGCAAATATCTGACCCAATAATAGGTTTCAATGTGATTGGTGAGTTAGTCAACAACACTAATGCCAAAGCTGGAATTCCACCCGAGTTTAAATCTGCATTTTCATCCCTCAAACACTCACAATTACAAGCACTGTACCATTCTGTTCAATCAAAAGGAGAACAGAACTACCCTGTGAGAACTGGTAAGCGGCTTTTAAAGATAGTCCCAGGTGAGAATGTCAATGTTTCATGTCATGTCCGCACATCTATAGTCACTGGCAAAGTCCCAATGTTGTTTGAGCCAGATGCTGAGCAAAATTGGCCAGAAGGACTGGAGTTTAGTGACAGTCTCGTGTCATTACATATGGGATCTTTTCACAGAATTGACATCCCCATACTCAATAGTAGTAACCATCCCATTGAGCTTTGTTCGAAGACGTTGCTTGGCCACTTGAGTTTTGTCAATGCCATAGTACCAACAGTGCCTGAACCCATAATACCAAGAGAGAGGGAACAGCCATGTGTGTCTTCCGTGGGTACAGCTGCAGATATTGCAGATGAGGAGTGGGAACCTCCCATTGACTTGACCTATCTATCTGAAGACCAACAGAGAGTCGCGAAACGTATGCTTCGAGAAGAGAGTTCAGTATTCTCTCGTAACGCAGATGACCTTGGCTGTATTCCAAACTTGCAAATGGAGATAAAGCTTGAAGATAACCATCCGGTACAGCAGAGATATTCATCCATCCCACCGCCATTGTATCATGAAGTTAGAACATACATTCAAGATCTACTTGACAAGGGATGGGTTACAAAGTCCAAGTCACCATACTCGTCCCCGGTTGTGTGCGTAAGAAAACGTGACGGTTCATTAAGGCTATGCGTGGACTTCAAACTCCTGAACAAAAAAACGATTGCAGACCGACAACCTATTCCCCGTGTGCAAGATGCCCTAAATAGTCTATCTGGAAACTCTCGGTTTTCCCTGCTGGACCAGGGAAAGGCCTACCATCAAGGGTTTATGCATGACAACAGCAAACATCTCACTGCATTTGTGACTCCTTGGGCCTGTTCCAATGGAACAGAATTCCCTTTGGACTGACCAATTCACCAGCTGCGTTTCAGAGATGCATGGAGGAATGTCTAGATGGTTATCGTGATCACATATGTCTTCCTTATTTTGATGACGTTATCGTCTTTGCAAAGACTTTCGAGGAAGAAGTTGAAAATGTGCGCAAAGTGTTACGACGGCTCCATTCCTTTGGTATAAAGCTGCGTCCTGACAAATGTGACCTATTCAAAAGGCAAATCCGGTATTTAGGTATGGTCGTCTCTGAGGAGGGATACGGTATAGATCCAAAAAACATTGCAGCAGTTGTAGCATTGAAAAAGCAAAGACCAGCCAATGTGGGAGCCCTACGGAAACTACTAGGCCTGATTGGCTATTATCGTCGTTACATCCTGGACTTTTCAAAAATTGCAACGCCATTGTATGACTTACTGAAGGTTGACAAGGAGAATAGGAAAACGAAAGGTTTGAAGTCCTCTAGAAAACAGAAGCCGAAGTCTAACCAAGCCCCTTCTAATCACATCCGATCGAATGGAAGGACCTCCACCAGAAAAGTTTGGAGATTCTTATTGACGCCTTAACCCAACCACCAGTGATGGGTTATCCGCACTTTGATGAACCTTTATCTTGTATACGGACGCGTCCAAAGATGGACTTGGAGCGGTATTATATCAAACCCAGAATGACAAGCTGCGTGTGAATGGTTATGGCTCGCGAACTCTGTCTGCCGCCGAAAAGAACTATCACCTTCATTCGGGTAAACTGAATTTTTAGCCTTGAAGTGGGCTGTGACTGACAAATTTAGGGACTACCTCTACTATGCGCCCAACTTCACTGTGTATACGGATAATAATCCGCTGACGTACGTGACTACCAGTGCCAGGTTGAACGCTACAGGTCACAGGGGGATAGCAGAGTTGGCTGATTACAGATTCACAATAAAATACAGGCCAGGCAGGAATAACACAGTGGCGGACACGTTGTCCAGAATGCCAGTAGGAAACTACATTCCCATGTGTACGGAAGAGTGTTCCTTCGACACCATTCAAACCATAGTAACTGGTACATCAGTACAGGATGACAGCGCTCCGTGCTGTTTGCCTGTAGTAGCTGCAGGATGCTCAGTAGTTGTTTTCAACAGTGAAAGTCCACCCGACACAAACACGTTCCTGGACAAGGTTCAGCTACGTGATGCACAGTCTAAAGACCATGCCATCAAGCGAGTGATCCAGTTGAAAAGTCAGGATCACAAACCATCTGTCCGACAGTTGCGAAAAGAACCACCCGCTGTTAGAGCTCTAACAAGAGAATGGCCCAAGCTGAGAGTCATAGATGAACTACTTTACCGCAAGACTGCATCTAATTGTCAGCTGGTTCTCCCCAAGTCTTTACACCAACTCGTGTTCCGGGAACTACATGACAAAATGGGACACTTAGGGACAGAACGTGTCTTAGATTTAGCAAGAAACAGATTTTACTGGCCACATATGAAGAGGGGCATAGAAGAATATGTCACCAAGAGGTGTGTCTGTCTGAAACAGAAACGCCCGAATAAACCGGTTCGTGCCCCTATGGAAACAATCTTGTCTACCTACCCTCTAGAACTGGTGTCGATTGATTTTCTGCACTTGGAAAGGAGTAAGGGTGGGTTTGAGTATGTGTTCCTGGTTGTTGACCATTTCATCAGGTTTGCGCAAGCATACCCCAAAAGGAACAAGTCTTCCAAGACAGCAGCTGACAAACTGTTTAACAAATTTGCACTTAAGTTTGGGTTCCCTACTAAAATTCTGCACGACCAAGGTGGGGAATTTGAGAGTAATCTGTTTGCGGAACTAACCCGTTTATCCGGAATAGGGAACTGTCATACTACTCCGTATCATCCCCAGTGCAACGGCAAAGTGGAGAGGATGAACCGAACGTTACAACAAATGTTGCGGGCCTTGCCAGAGGCCCAGAAAGGGAACTGGAAGGATTCACTTGACAAGGTCATACATGCTTACAATTGCACTTGTCACGAGTCTACGAGCTTCTCCCCGTTTTACCTTCTATACGGTCGTTCACCGAGACTACCAATAGACTTCATCTTTGGATTTGAACACAGCACCCAGTCCAAGAACCAATCTGACTTTGTGAGAGACTGGCAACGACGGATGCCAGAAGCTTATGAAGTGGCATCGCGACAGTCTGGAAAACTCGCCGGATCAAACCGGAAGAGATACAACAAGAAGGTATATAATACCACTCTCAGTCCTGGTGATAGAGTTCTTGTTAGGAATTTGACTCCTCGTGGTGGACCAGGGAAATTGCGGTCATACTGGGAGGAGGATGTACACATCATAGTTCGGCAGCAGGGCAGCAACCCTGTGTTCGAGGTCAAACCAGAGAAAGGTATAGGCCGTGTCCGGATCCTACATCGCAACCTGTTGTTGCCATGTGACTTTTTACCGATTGATCCCGGTCCTGTTCAAAAGTGCAGGAAGGTTCCCAGGAAGCAGGCCTCTGCTAGGCCACCAACGCCAAGGGCTGGCCAGCCTGCAGATTCAGACTCTGATGACGATGCTGGGGAGTTTGTTATGATCGAGTGCCCACGAAACGACGGTAGTGTCGCGGGTCCTGTCCCGATCATTCCGAGGATTCCAGTCAACGAATTTCGGAGCAGTGTTGATCCCAATCCTCCAGAATCTCTACGGAATGGTGATGAGTCACCAGCAGAGGATATAGACTCCGAAAGTGAGGGGACCAGCGGCGACGATTCAATTCAGCCCTTGCCTCCAAGACAGCGGCGTCCGCCCATGCGACTAACTTACCCTTCAATGGGCCGTCCAGAGTTTCAATGGTCGCAAAGAATTGAAACATCATGGCAACGCTGTCACATGGATACGGGTTAGCATCCCTCATCCTCGATCTCCATATATATATAAATTGTGAACAAATGCCAAAGAACTGCAAGTACAACTAGTCAGATTGCATCATGTGTTTTGAGAGAGTGTATGGTTGTGTTACTGTAAGCTACATTGGTATGAATTAGACTTCATGTAGACATCGGCCAGAATATGTTCTTGCGCAGCATTCCTCACATAGTGCCCATGTGATTTCTGTTGCGGAATAGTTACTAAGGAAAGTATGCTGAACAGTGTGTAGTCACTTTTAGAGTCGTATCTGTGCCAAAATTGTTATCCTATGCATGTTGGTCTAGGTAGATTTGTTAACAGTTATGAAGTACAACCAGTGGTTTAAAATGTCAGAGCATTTATCTTTTTCCGGGGAGAGTGTGAGGTACCCTTAAGGATACGGTCCCCCACAGGATAAATTATGAAGTTGAAAGTGTGTGATCTACTGCCAAATGGTATGAGTGCTTGACTTGCGAGTTTAATTTTATACTGGATTGTTTCAAATGATATATTTCGAGATAATACATGGTGTATGTTACCTGATCTGTACCACCTGGAAATTGCATATTGTAATGGTTTCGAGCAGAGTGGGGAAGCGAGACCTTAAGTTGACAGCATGTGTCGCGCGCTGAATTCTGGGATCGCGCACTTCCTGATAGCAACGTGCCGATCTAGCGTGTGATTTGGGCTGCCATCAATTTGGTTTTATTTTCCCTCTTTGCAGGTAAATATTTTATGATTATTGTATTATCTAACTGCATAAACATCTAGAGAATGGCTTGTCAGTGTCGGGACATGTCAGTTAAAGCATATAACGACCGGGAAATCCAGTTGCTCTGGAACTAGGTCAGACAGTCTGAATTTGTATTGCGTCATTGAACGTTGTGTTTACGTTATGCTTGTCGAATGATAAAATGCTCCCGATAATTGATTTATGCTACACCATTCAGTATTATGAGTTTTGTAATGATTCCCTGGATTATTTGATTGAAATTGTAGCTTGTTAGGTGAAATATCTTAAGAGAACGCTAATTTTCTGTCTGATCATTAGATGGCATGATTAAGGAAAGACAACTCTTGATGCCATATGCGAACGTCAGGGTTCGTACACCCGTCAAGTATCCTGGAAAATTGGTTATCCATTACTGGAAACAGAATCGAAATATAATTAATTCTGTCGCAAATGCATTTAATTGATATGACAAACTCAAGTTTAATTACAACCAAATTGATTTTTATTGAGAGTTGCATTATTTTAAATATATACACAATTATTAATGAGAAATGGAATTATTTGACTATATGCAAATCGGTCATGTTATATAAAGTACAGAAATCCATGTCATTGAATTGTAAATGAATTATTGATTCTAGTTTGATAAATAGTATTGATCTATTGATTTTATTTTCTTTTAATTTAATTGAATGGTAATCAAATAATTGATTTGATTTCATAGTGTTCCAATTAATAAATTAAAGTTCTGAATCTATCTTGAACTACAAAGCACTGGAAATTGTCAAACTAATAGATTGTTATATTAATTGAGTTATTATAAAATATAAATGATGTCTGAATTCTGGGATCGCGCACTTCCTGATAGCAACGTGCCGATCCAGCGTGTGATTTGGGCTGCCATCAATTTGGTTTTATTTTCCCTCTTTGCAGAATAAAGTGAATGATTGGCGCTCCAGCTGACATTGACAACGTGTTCGAGTTATATGTGCTACATCAGCATCAAAACAGTCATGAGAGATAGTACATGGTTAAAGAAGCTCAGGTGGGTCAAACTGTATCAAATTGGCATATTTTTTCTCTCCCGTTACGTTATTTTCGTCAGCGAAAAGCCGCTTTTCGCGAGGTAAATTTTTATCGCTAAAATTTAACCTAGGCGCGCTCTGGGCTGTGATAGGAATGCCACGCCCTCTTACCTATATTCACCTATCACAGCCAGAGTTTCTGGGTTACACTGTCGGTACATCCAGCAGCTATGTTGAAAAACACCAAAGTGCGACTGCCGGAGTATTTCATGGTGCAACGTTCAACAATTGCACCCTGAATATCAGCTTGTGTCCTCCCGATCGGCCTTCTGATAGTGGTAACTCTGTGGTTTGAACAGTAATTTAGTTCTCCAATTAAACTGTATATTAAATGTAAAGTGGAATTGTTCGCTGGAGATGAAACGCGTCTTCATATCGTTCGTGTGCACTGTCGGCATCTCTGTCTAGACTGGCCTATATACACACATTTTCCCACGCACTTTTCAAAGCTGCTCCAGTTATTTTCGTACCCCATTCCCGTTGGACTGAGGGGGTCAGTGTTCTTGTTTCACGAGTTTGTTTCTTGTTAACTTCCACACCTAGAGATAATATCATACGTGAGTGAATATCGCAAACATTGCAAATAATGAATATTAAAATATTATTCGAAATTAACTGATTCATTCTCTGATATCCTGACCCAGTTTCGGTAAGTCACTGGGAAACAGGCACGCCTGTGTACTCCGTTTATTTTTAGCACTCCTCGCGCGCGTATTGATTCAAAACTGCATAATGAACCTTGTTACACAATTGAGGGCCTCAAAATAATTCGTTAATTTACCACGCTTTTAAGAGAGGAGAGCAACATATAAGTAAAGTATATGATAAATATATCATCATGACACTGTGTTGTTCTCGCACTTTGTATCAGCTCTCGTTCTCGGAGTCTGATCGCCGCATCGACCTCGACGAGTGGTTTAACTCAAGTTGAGTGAAAAACAGGTACATTTCAGATTTCATTCAAACTTGAGTGGAACAGTTCACTCCAGTTTTTTTTAGAGAGTAGGCACGAATGTAATCTACAACTTATATACAGACTTATGAAATCATAAGAGTTTGGCAAAAATTATCAGCGAAAAATAAAAGACAAAATTTTGAAGAAAATGTGATCAATCATCAAATTGAACTTTTTATGTTACATTCAGTTGTAGCATACTGTTGGTCGTCTTGTTATACACCACTGGACGAATTTACTGCAAGATTGATTGAGAAATCATAGTTTCATAAAAATCTATTTTATACAGGGTGCAGCAAAATCTGGAAATCACAGCCACGACTATACACACTGCAGAACAATCATGATAGGATTCTGTTCTTTACACAGAATGCTTGTATCTACTCTCCTAACGAGAAAGTGATGAGAGTATTCCAGTAATCAGAGGTGACCATCTCATCATTTGCACACTAAATGCTTGTTTTGCCTACAGGAAAAGAGACGATGTTAAGTGTTTCGTCGAAAGATTGCTGAGGGATTATTGGCCACACGTGTTTTGTGTTTCGGAATTATTCACACGGGTCGATTAGTTTGTCAAAAACCATATTTCTGTTGTTATCCGAATTAATATTGTCAGGTAACAACTGGTGTGTTGTAATTGAGGAAGCGCGTCCCTGTAGCTAGTGAAGTAGGCATGGCGTTTTTCGCGATAAATCATATTCGTGTCAGATCTAATATTCGATTCAAAATTTATTGGTAAGTGTTTTTTAAGTGCAGTTTCATGAAGTTTTGCGAAGTTTCGCGATGTGCATGCAACTCACTCGAGATCCAATATTCGAATCAAAATTTATTGATATAAGTGTTTTAGTGCAGTTTCATGAAGTTTTGTAAAACCTCGCGATGTGCAGAGTGCAAAGTATAAAGAATATTTAGTCATACCTCATGTGTAATATATTTTTGCCTCAAATAATTACTGGTTTCCAGTTGTGACAAACAGCGTCAACAGGCTCGCTACCATTTTTTTTAGTGACAGAATCGCCACATTAGCTGGCGATCTGACAACTGCTGATGACACAATTGTCGTACTTGCGACAATTGTGTCATTAGGAGTTGCTACAACGCCTCTTTGCAACCACCTGGGTAACATAACTGAATTGTTTCGAAATTGGCAGTGCATTACAACACATATAAGGGAAGAGGGAAGAGGTGCCGACATACTGGCAGAGCCACATGGCTTCACAGTATAGTCTTCCGGTTAACCTATTCTAAAGCAGATACCAAGAATCTAACGATTCGTGATAAGTGTTGTATCTCAGGTACGCTTTTATTGTACCTGTTCATGTGGCAACTTGGATGATATGATCACACGGCCCCTAGCACCGGCATAAGCGGTATTAGATACAAATTTAGAGAGCTATGATGGAAATGCTCTGACAACTCGTATATTGGTAATTGGTGAGCTGTTTGGCTGTGACAAATCGTACACTGGGGATTGGTGAGCTGCATCGTCGTCAGATGAAAACGACGACATTTAACGCAAAAGACTAGTCTGTAAGGCCCGATGTCGACCCAGCATCAACTTCCCACAAATGCCAACATATACCAAAGACCAAAAGGTCTGTACAGGGGGCGGGCCTCGGGGACGAAACGTCCACCAGCAGAATCTCGCCATATACAGGTAAAAATTACAACACATATAAGGGAAGTGGGAAGAGGTGCCGACATACTGGCAGAGCCACATGACTTCACAGTATAGTCTTTCCGTTAACCTATTCTAAAGCACATACCAAGAATGTAACGATTCGTGATAAGTGTTGTATCTCAGGTACGCTTTTATTGTACCTGTTCATGTGGCAACTTGGATGATATGATCACACGGCCCCTAGCACCGGCATAAGCGGTATTAGATACAAATTTAGAGAGCTATGATGGAAATGCTCTGACAACTCGTATATTAGTAATTGGTGAGCCGTTTCGCTGTGACAACTCGTACACTGGATTGGCGAGCTGCATCGTCGTCAGATGAAAATGACGGCATTTAACGCAAAAGATTAGTCTGTAAGGCCCGATGTCGACCCAGCATCAACTTCCCACAAATGCCTCATAACTCATAATATCTTTCTGACATATTCAGGTGTAACTTGTTAAAAACGAAAGAACAGTCCTGAGGACAACGCAAACCGTAGATGATAATTACCAAATGCTAATTATGTACCACATTACACTTATCTACACTGTAAAAATTGGCGACGCGTGTAATGTCTCAAAATGAAACTGATTTTGTCCCAAAAGTTGGGAATGTGAGTACGTACATATTTCATTTGGAAACGGCTTCATGTTTCAATTTGAAACACGTGTCATCCTCATATGTGTTAATGATGTCTCAGTATGGACATGTCGTCGTTAAACATGTGTCCGTTTGAAACATGTGACATCCTGTACAGTGAAACATGTGTTGTATGTTCATCTCTCAATCTGAAACATGTTATGGCTGACTACATGTTTCAAAATGAAACGTCTAAGCCGAAACATGACTTTGTCCCAACTTTTGGGACATGTCAGAACCGAAACGTGTCCGAACATGTCTCAAACTTGGAAGTGATTCAAAAAAGTCTATCTCCCATTACATGTTTAATCAGATCGCCAGATCGCCTGTGAAAGAAACAGAAATACACGAATCGTTTATGAAATTCAGCTTGCATCAGTTTTTATTCTCTTATCTTCGATGGAAGTCCAACAATAACGATAGGCTACAGACCAATCTTAATAAATTAACATCCTATCAATGCTCCCCAATCGTACATGTCGCTATATAGGATCTTACGTATTTCAATTAAATTTGGTGTTCTGGGCGCCCATAACCATGGATATTTAAAAGCATTATGACATCATGGTCACGTCTGGACTCATCCATTTGCAGTCGGGGAGGGGAGATAGGTTCACTGTGCCCATTTACCCCAATGTTTATACCAAAGATCAGTCCATATATCTACCCCGTATTATGGTGCCACGATGTCGGGACCGCGGCAACATGAGAAGACACCCGGCCAGCGAGCCGGCTAATTCGGCTGAGCCAACCAAAAATTCTTTGTCATCAATGTTCCCTTCAAAGCACTATGAAGCGTTCTCGGGATTGGTTAACACGCGAGTTACTGCAAGCCTGTTAGATCCTACAAAAAATATCCAAATGGGGAGCAGATAGGATTTAATTTTAATTAGATTGGGCTACAGACAGGAACATATACAATAGACAAGCTTGCTCCTCAGGTTAACAATGAATGTGATCATCCCAGACAGATATTTGTTCGGTACATCATAATTCCTTATGTGAACCCATTTATCATGGCGTGCAAATTGTTTATGACAATAATGTGCTCATGTTTTGGTGAACTAGATCACAGATTTACATCAAATGGTACATTTACATTCAGATATTAACCAAAATAATAATTTACTCAAGTTGCCACATCGGTCTTTTGACATCACACAGCCTAATCCAGCACACAGGAAGCAGCTCTCAACAGGGGTACTATATTGCATACAGATATTGACCATACTAGCTGACTTAGATACATGAATGTCTGTAACTTGAAAATGTTTCTGTCATTCATTCATCTGCTCGCGGTAAATATCCCCGAGTGAGGGTCGTTGAAATTCCATTCCGTTTCGGGAAATGGAATACGGATCGCAGATGATTATTAAGATAACGAAGTCCTGGACTTGTCTCCAGTTGTCGCAACAGTGGTCACAGATCACAGAGGAAGGAGGAAAATTGTTTTACACACCAACAATATTCAATATTTTCATGAAGATAAAAAATAATATCCCCTCTCTCCTCCTGATGTCATCTTCGCATATCCAAGTCGAACACCAGACGTGTTGCCTTGGCTGAACATATAAACACAATATCTGATCAGAATATGAGTTTGATGATGTCATAGCTCTATAAATATTCCGTAATCCATATTAGGAGGAGTGCAATGTATGACCTCTTTAAAATTCAATTTTGATTGACTATTCGAAAGAAATTAACATCAATACAACCACCACTTGCTATATTTGGAAATCTCTCAGGCTGACATCAAAGAAAATCCTCGATGCACTGTGTTGGCAAGCTCCTATCTTGATTGGCTATATGACATCACGTGCGTTTCCTAGTTTTTACCAATTTACTCTATTCAATAGGTCAAGGTATATGACGAAACATTAGTGTGGTATTTAACTTGAAATGTGAAGATGCCTGCACGGTTTGATGTCATTTGTGTCATACAACGGCCGAATCCCGCGCAAGGCTGTAATTGTATATAGAGCAATCGTATTGTCCAGAAAATATCCTGATGCGCTACACACATTTAAAATACTGGATGTAGCTCTGGTCACACAAAGAACACGGTTGTTGTTTCTTTCAACGCGAGCCCTCAATGATGCCCCATCAATGTCACTCTTTTTTTTATAGCGACACTGCTGTTTATTTGTTTGGCATGAATCATTTGGCAAATTTAAAGTGGCGATCATGTGGGGTACCAGAAAAGCGGTGTTTTCCCTTTTTCTTCGAGATTTTGTTGTTGTTTTTTTTGATAAAAGAGTGCATGAGCTATTTTATTTCACATCAGATAATTCTTCCCTAATGTACTATGTAGAATGTACTTCGGAGAACCTGGCACAAATAAACAAAATGGAAAATTTGACCGAAAAATCGACCAAAAAGTCATATTTAGAATATGACGTAACTGCGAAGTGTTCAAGGATTGAATTTTTTTAATTTTTGCACTTTCTACCAGAGCGGACCCCAAGATATATATCATATTTTAGAATCAAGGAGTGAAAAAATATTCAGTGGGAAGGAGGCGTCTCTTCCCAGGCCTTGGCAGGCCTCAAACATTCAAATACCATAGGCCTGGAAGTGTTATATTACGATGCAAGTAATTCAGTTAAATTGGTCGGTCTGTTTATTCCCAATACCGACAGATATATTCACGATCGCTAAAGACCAGAAATAAATTTTTGGAAGCCAGTGCTTCCATGCACCAGACAACATTATCCGTCTTTTATACTGTGTTTCTTGAGACATGTCGCTTTTGCGACTCGGTTGTACGTGTTTCGGCTTTGATGTTTCAAACAGCTATTCGGGTCGTTATAGTGAAACGGCAACGCGATTGAAACATGTCACAATCCTCAAATAGCTGTATTCTCACGTCTTTGAGACATGTTTTCATGGAAACACAGGGTGAAACATGTCACAACCCTCAAATAGCTGTATTCTCACGTCTTTGAGACATGTTTTCATGGAAACACAGGGTGAAACATGTAGCATTATGAAGCATCTCACATGTTACCCATCTCAAAATGAAACGTTAAACATGTAACTACTTTTGCAGTGTACTCAATACAAAATGTCCCGAATGAGACAGGGAGATCATCGGAAACACTAATTTCACTTGTTAGTTATGTTGAGTTACAAGGTTTTAGCTCTGCAGTCAATCCTTTATGTTGTAACGGCAAAAGATTCAGTGGAGATGAAGCAATGACCAGACACACGAAGAACAATTATTTCCTGTTCGTTTATTTGCCGAAATAATAATGTCATTTTTGCTTCATCTTAACCATTCTATTCATACCAAATATGCTGGATCTGTACTAACATAATATGAGTACAACCAAAATGTATTTTCTCACCATAGTCGCATATTGTACATGTACGATACAATAATGTCTCTGCTTCTTATATAGGCTTAATATTGGAGCGATATGCAAGAGATGAGAAAAATTGGCGACGTCTGGCGACTAAAAAGCAACCATATGACAATACAGGAAAGCTTACCTCGGCACCTCACATTCAGACTCGAGAATACGGTGGATTCTCGGACGTAGCCTTATTATCTCAGCGTGCTTTTATTGCAGATGTTCATGTGCAGACTATGAAGTATCCTGCGGCCCCCAACACCGACTTAAGCGGAATTAGATACGCTAGCTCGGGAGCTGTGATGACAGGTCAGCTCAAACAACTCATCTGATGTTACTGGATGGGCATCGTGGACGTCTGATGTAGTAAACGCCTCAACATATGGTAAACATGGTAAATGCAAGACTACTCAGAGAGACTAACCTGTAATGCCCGACGCGGTACGGCTTAAATTTCCCACCAAAGCAATAAACCTACATATATTTGTCGAATGGCATGTACAGAGGGCGGGCCTCGGGGGATTAACAGTCTACCAGAAGATTTCTACCCTATACAGGTAATAAATTGGAGCGATATGCAAGAGATGGGAAAAATTGGCGACGTCTGGGGACTAAGAGAGAGAGAGAGAGTATTAACCCTATCTGGCCTGGGCTTTTTGAGACCTGTCGTGGCCTGGGGGGGGGGGGGCCGAAATGCCACACCTCCCCCCTTTTTTCTTATCCTATGAGCTAGGGGGCTAAAACGCACCACACTATGCCCTTGGGTCAAGCCCTACCAGGAAATGTAAAAAAATCCAAGATGGCCGCTTTGATGACGTCTCAGTGACGTCATTTTCAAAAATGGCATTTTTGGGTCGATTTTTCGGTCAGATTTTTCGATTTTTTTATATTTATGCAATTTCTCCACAAAAACAGCGTGATAAATTAGTAAATATTAATGTGATGTGAAATAAAATAGTTTTTGCCCACTTTTCATCGCAGAAAAGCAGACATTTTGAAGAAATATGACAAAAACATCACTTTTCTGGGACCCCACATGGTCGCCATCTTGAATTTACCCATGATCCTCTCCTCGGGGGGTCATGCAAATAGGCTTAAAATGACCCCAATATGATAAACTATAAAGTCACGGAGTTTCAGCTCTCTATTTTTTGTCGTTCCGGAGATAGCCCAGAAAGTTTGGTAGGGGGCCATTTTGCCCCCCCCCCCCAGGCCAGGTAGGGTTAAGGTTTAACGTCGCGTTCAGCAAGTCTGGCGACTAAAACGGAACCATATGACTCTGCAGGAAAGCATCCCTCGGCCCCTCACATTCATGGACGTAGCCTTAGTATCTCAGCCGCGGTCAAGATGTCTCAACAATCCAGTGTAATCGAACATATTAATCACCGGTGTGAAGCGAGCTTAGAATAGCATTGTCTCAGAATGGGTTAGGTGCTGACAATGGGACACCAGACCAAATCCTGCTGATCATCATCATATCATCCCTAGTCATGGCTTGTCTGACGAAGGTCCTCGCGATATGACCATTGATTTATTAATAGGCTTTTTGAACAACCTCTCTGGCGTTCTAACCTTTCCGAATATGCCCATATTGAGCGAATTAAGCGTCTGGGAACGTGTTCATCTCCTAAGATTCTTTTGAATTCACGTGATCGTCTCCGTATTTGTTTTGACTTAAGATACAGCCAATGTCGTTCACGCCCGGATTAGATTTTTAGATTATCGTATTGGGGTCATTAAGAGTCTATTTGCATGACCCCCGACTAGAGGATCATGGGTCAATTCAAAATGGCGACCATGTGGTGCACCAAAAAAGTGATGTTTTCGTCATATTTCTTCAACAATGTTGCTTTTCTGTATGGAAAAGTGGGTTAAATCTATTCTATTTCATATCAGATTATTATATACTGATTTATCATGCAGTTTTTTGGATTTTAATACATTTACTTGTAGAGCTTGACCCAATGATATAGTGTGGTATGTTTCAGCCCTCCAGCCTTAGCGATAGCGAAAATATATATAGGGGGGTGGGGGGCACTTTCCGCCCTTCCCCAGGCTGCGATGCACCTCAAATCGCCCAGGCCAGATAGGGGTAGGTAAGTAGATGGTTCAATTGATAGCTGTATTGCCCACATCTACACGCAGGGCTGGTATGGAATATACATGCCTCAGTTATGCAGGATGGCTTATCATGAACTGTGATTCCATGACAAATATTCCGAGAATAGTTGGCGTCAGATCCGACATTCAATATTCAGCCTTCGTCCACAAAATAATTTCCGCTTCAATAATTGAAAGACATTTTTCGTTGATAGAAAACATATTGACCTTTGTACCAACATATTGACCTTTTTACCAACATCTTGACCTTTGTACCAACATATTGACCTTTATACCGACATCTTGACCTTTGTACCAACATATTGACCTTTGTACCAACATATTGACCTTTGTACGATTTCATTCCAACGGTTATGGTTCAACACACTGGGGGTGATTTCGTTTTTTTCTACTCTCTTGGGAAGAGGTAAAGTGTAAAAATCAGGTCCAAACCGCTCGATTAAAATGCAGATTTGCCCATATATCTCGCGCTGCACATTGCAAAACTTCATGAAACTGCAATACAGAACACTGCCTTTGCGGTCTATATTATTTTATTTCAGATAGACGAGTAATAATAAATATTCACGACTAAGGTTGAGCACATGTTTCGCAAGTAGGAATTATCTTATCCATGCATTGAAGGTATGATCAAATATCAAATCATTCTCCGTTTTTATAATATTCGAGATATGGCGTGTGTGAATTGCTGCTATTATCAACATCGGTTGCAAGAATATTCAGAATATATTTTGTCATGGGAATATTCAGGCTGGAGAATAAGGTAAAATCATAGGCATTCTGTAGGCGCTCTCTTTCAGAGACGTTTCGTGAGAGATAGACAGAATGTTATAATGTATTTTAAATATGTATTATGAGAATTATGTTGTGCTTGGTGGTCTTTCATCCAGGTAAGTACAGACACGGGGGGAGAAGGGGGGGGGGGTCAATCATTAGTCCTGCATTTAACGCGGTACGTCGTTCCTTACTCGCTGTGACAGCGAATTTCATTAACAAAAGTCTTGTTTTCCAGAACTCTAAAACGGTTTGCCAGACAGTTCCTCATCAAAAGAGATGAGGAACTACAGCTTTCTCAGAACTTCGATACTAACGACCATTAAAGATAAAATTTACGTATTTCAGGCCAGCGGCCATTCCACACGTACCGGTATAGCAGTTCACTGTGAAACAACTAAATTGGTATATTTTCTATCAATGTGAAAATCCTGTATCATTGAGTAGTTATATTCTCAGAATCCATGTCACAGTTTTCATGAAGTCCAAACACGTTCTTTTGTGACAGCTGTAGTCAAGCAACTAGTATTTTCACGATAAATACGTTTTTTTCAAATATGCCAATTTCAGCCACGCAATCCATGGAGAAAATTTGGAAATTTTAATAAAAAGTTGTTGATATCGCTTCATCTGCAGATGACATTTAAATAGTAAATCACAACGGTAATATTTTCTTACGTAGTAAACAGAAGTAATCAACCACGAGCTGCATTACTTGGCGCTTCCTTTGAATTTTCAGATAAACTCCCATTCGCGACTGCTCGGTCTATTCCGTCGAAGTCATAGTACCCGGCGCATTAATGGTGTAAGGATTTTACAGCTCTCAGCTGTAAACCGTGATCCGCCGCACGTGAGGCACATCTCATGCTATAGGATGTGTTTCCGCTCACAGAGTCCTCGTTGTATTTCTCCCTTATCAGGAGATAAAATATATGTCGAACTAAAATGGATATTCCCTTGATTCTACTCGCGAAGTATCTCTTTTAATTTGAGGTGTTTCTCCTGGTTTTTCTTCTCGAGCTGATCTCCATGGTAACGGAAGTCATACAGCTAACCAACCTCCCCACAGCGCATGCTCCATTTCGCAGGCTCCAATAACATCCCTGCCTCCAATAGCGGAAGTTGACCTTTACTACGTTGCTATGACGTATAGGGGAAACCAACCAACGCACGGTTCAGTTTGAATCCGACCGAACAACTCCTTTAGTGTTGCACATGAGCGAACTACTTTTCATATGCTCTGTCCAGATAAACAGGGAAAATTATCTCCAGATAATTCTTTTTTAACGCTAGGTCAACGGAGGTATTATGCAGACTTGAAAAGTAATCAAAATTCTCGTTAAACATCTATTTTACTATATATGATGTCACTGCCGGCGATGTGCGCGAAGGCCCCGAATCCGGTCCAAATATCTGACTGGTGGCTGGGGTGTTATTAGACCCCCAGCGAGGTGGTTGACAGCTAACATGCGCTGTTCGGAGTTTCGGCGTTATGCTGTGCTTTCAAGATGGATGCCAATATGGATTCCTAGCAGTTCGGAACGAGGTACCAATGTCCTACATTATCCGAGACCGTGTCTAGTGAATATACCCCGTGACAGTTTCACTGTGTGAAATATGGAATTCCTCAGCCACCATACAATTACGTAAAGTTTCAGTCGCCAATTTTATATAGTTTGTGTGCATGTAAACTTAATATATTATGATGTGTTCTGATTTTAAATTTTGTTTGTTTTGACAAAGCTATTTCCGAGATTCCATTTCATGACCGTTTAGGTCAGGTTTTCTAAAACATAAGCAATTATATAACTTCAGACTGTATGGTTTAACATTGCATGGTTATGCAATTGCACTGAAATTGTGCTTTGTAATCCCAAAGTCTGATGTGCATGTTTTAGTTTGGAGACAGTTAACCAATTTCATTGTCATAAATTTTATGAGCATTTGATAGGTCATCATGACCCGTTAGAGTTCACAAACTACGTGAAATGTTGTAAGCTGGATGAAAATGCATATAGTAAAAACTATAAATATCATCAGAAATCCGTTGTTGTTGTCATCCATTCTAAGTCTTCGAGAAATCTTGTAGCCGAGCTGGAATCTATATATCTGGAACGGGTTATGTAGACATCATCTCCCGAGTCAACAGACGACCTTGCGTTATAATATCTAAGATTGCGCACACGCCCTTGTCGTCTTAAAGACCGAAAATTCTACATCATGATTGTTCGTGTCATGTTGCATTTAATCACAACTATTTCCAGTTTTACGTCTGTTCTATGTCTCGGCATATTTCATTCGTGCCATTGATACGACACTGTTCTGGTTCCCATCAAACACTCGTAACAGTAGTGTGAGTGAGTGAATAGAATTTAACGTCGCTTTCAACAATATTTCAACTAGATCGCGACGGATCAACTAAGCACCACCCAGTCAAGTTGCGTTCCTGCTACTTCAAAGAAGAAATCTTTGAAGCAGTCCGGAACCAGACACCCTCCATCCACTCTATAAAACACTGAGGACAGCACACAAGACACAGACAGGACGCGTACATGGTGCAATAAAGACAAGTAATATTACAGTGCTAGACATCACATTACCAAGTTCCTGTTGCTTCTCAGGAAAAATGCATTGAAGCAACAGGAACCCGTGCCCACCGGACACCCACCAACCACCCGCCGTAACAGTAGATTAGCAACTGACCATTTCTGATACGAAATAAAGCGATTCTAGCAGTCTATAAATCCATCACATCTATCTTGCAGAAATGGTAACAAATGCAAATATTTTTGGAAAACTTACCTCTATATAATATTTTCTCACATCACAGTGACGAGAAGCAATGTGATACACCTTTATGATACACGACCTCTACATTTTTGTTACGTATACGTCGATTGGCGTTTGTAGCCAAATCAGGGGTTTTTTAACCAATCAAAACAAGCCTCACACCGTCGCCGACGACGGACTACTTCCATTTCCACTACTTCTTAATTTTCATTCACAAAAGTACCGCTTGACCCTTCATGTTCCGCGCTTGTTTCAACGTTATAACTGTCTGTTTTGAGTCTTTTATCCTTTTTATTTTTAATAGCGGGCTTCAGAAATCAGAATACTTCAAGCCTTGTCATATTTTTTTTCACGCATGTCAGAAACGATATCGAATCAGATGCACAAAACTGATTCAAGTTTGGCGACTAAAACTGATTGAACGGTTCAGGTTACAAACCTCCATTGAAGTTTCTGGGTGTAAGATTATTATCAGGACTTGACTTTCGGCGAACATTGATTGGCCATTATTCCTGACTGGGCCAGAAATGGTTTGTGCCGTATCTGAAAATGTTTCTATAATATTTGACTCTCAAATATATCAAAACCACCTTCTCAATTTTAATCGGAAAACAATCTGGGCCAGTTTGACTGGCACCTTCGAAATTTGCCGTAATGTTGTAGGGCTGGATGACCCTATTTCTGGAGGTCTTATCTCGAAACAAATGGCGGGGAATGTATGCTGAATTTGTCATTTGTGACGGCGAACATTAAGGAATATAGTTTTCTCAAGATGTGCTCGACCAATTTACTACATATTAAGTAAGGCGAATATTTAGTGGTTTGTGACCTTCAGGAAAGAAGTATACATCAAAACGGACACAGTATTTACCTGATAATATGCAATATGCTGGGAATATCTCGAATGTCCGCCTCCTCACCAACCCAACGAACACAGAATAACAGTGTGTGAAAAGCGAAATGACCGTATGTCTGCAAAAAGTAAGCCAACTCTCCAGATGTGTCGATTGATCGCAGTTTCGACAACACATTTCTATCGAGTTTGCTTGACTACTCGTGACTCGGTCTCTTTGCTGATTCCCCCGAGGAATATCTGGTAATCTGTCTCCATGCTTGGGGGCATCGTCGTTGATATAATTTAAAAAAGATATTTTATGATATTCCGCGCTTTCTTGAAACTGGGTCAGCCTCTTCAGGGCTCGCGATCAGCTGGTTCCACGTCTCCCGTATATCATGTGTATGGCATATACTGTTGTGATCAAAATATCCTTGCGATGGTGAGAGGTCGTGGCGAAAGTTAAAAAGTCTCAAAATTCATAAAAGGAAAGAGAAGTTTTGAGATTATTTAATCGCTAAAGATCTTGTAACAATAAAATGAACTACTTTCATTCAATCTGAAAGTAAACAGTGTAGTTTACTACGGAACCGTGAAAGGGACATAATTAATATTCACCCCCCCCCCCCCCAGATAAATCCGCCATTGGTCAAAATTATCTGGAGGGAAATTCGCGATTGGGCAATTATCTTGGGGGAAATTAATTTTGCCCGAGATAATATCCCCCGAGATAATTATCTAGGGGGAAATTCGCCATTGGTCAATCATCTCGGGTGAAAATAATTTACCCTGAGATGATTTCACCCGAGATAATTGACCAATCGCGAATTTTCCCCCTAGATAATTATCTCGGAGGATATTATCTCGGGGAAAATTGAAAAAAATATTGACTATGTCCCCTCCACGGTTCCGTAGTTTACAGATACATGTACATGATCTATTTTCTCGCGTAACTCTTTTCTCGATTCGATGCAGTGCCTGATAATGAGGTCAGGGGGCCCAGTTTTGAAACAGTTGTAAAAATCGAAGTTTTCGTTTTTTCTCGACATTTATGTGCCAAGATACTGTGATGCGAGAAATAAATTATCATACTCGGGGTCATTTATCTGATTTTTATCACACTCGTTTGATAAAACCCATATGAAACTCACTAAAGCTCTTCCATATGGGTATTATCAAACTCGAGTGATAAAAATTAGATAAATCAGCACTCATAATGATAATCTATATTGACCAGTTGCATCTGTACCATAATTTATATGGTCGAAGGCGACCATATTCTTATATTTTTCGTTTTCACCAGGAAATTTCGGGCCGGTCCGAGGGCAACGTTATTATTTTTGATCGCCGCTCTCTGTGGTTGTTCAAGTTCGACCAAGAATTGTCTGGTCGGAGACGACCGTAATTTGTTTGGTCACCATTCTCTGTCGCTTTTCAAGCTGGACTAAGAAATTCCTCGATGAGAGGTGACCATTCACTTTCCTCAAGATGACTAACACCAAAATGTTCGCTTCTTGCATTTGTAGAGTGTAATCTGTGTATTTCAAAGCGGGGTTAGAGAGGAACATATGTGCATTCCAGTTTCAAAGCGGAGTTAGGGAGGAATGTTTTTGTACTCCAGTGTCAGAGCGGCACTAGGGAGGAACGTATGTGCATTCCAGTTTCAAAGCGGGGTTAGGGAGGAATGTATGTGTAATCCATGTCAAAGCGGTGTTAAGGAGAACTGTTTGTGTAACCCAATGTTAAAGCGGCCGTGGAGAGAAATGTACGTGTAGTCCTGAAATACAGCACGGTTAGGGTGGAATGTATGTGTTGTCCAGTATCGAAGCAGGGCTAGGGAGGAATGTATGTGCATTCCAGTCTCAAAGCGGGGTAGAGAGGAACATATGTGTAGTCCAGGATCAAAGCTGGGTTATGGAGGAACGTATATGTAGTCCATGTCAAGGCGGGGTTAGGGAGGAACATATGTGTAGTTCAGTGTGAAAGCCGGATTTGGGATGAATGTATGTGTAGTCCTGTGTCAAAGCGGAGCTAGGGGGGAATGCATGTTGGAGTGTTAAAGTACAGTCAGGTGCAGGGTTAGGTATGCTTCTCTACTATCAGGTTAAAGTACATGTCAGCTACCATATCAAATTTTTATGAAAACTTTCTTCCCAAAATGTTAAGTAGACAAGTTTCAAAGCGGGTTAGGAAGGAATGTTCGTGTAGTCAGTGTCAAAGTGGGATTATGGAGGAATGTTGTGTAGTCTGTTGTCAAAGCAGGATTAGGGAGGAATGTATGTGTAGTCCAGTTACAAAGTGGGGTTAGGGAGGAACGTATGTGTACTCCAGTATCATATCGGGGTTAGGGAGGACGGTATATCTAGTCAAGTGGCAAAGCGGGGTTAGATGGAATGTTCGTACAGTCCATTGTCAAAGCGGAGTTAGGGAGGAATTTTTTGTAGTCCAGTGTCAGAGCAGGGTTGGGGAGGAACGTATGTGTATTCCAGTTTCAAAGCTGGGTTACAGAGGAACATTTGTGTAGTCCAGTATCGAAGTGGGGTTAGTGAGGAACATACGTGTAGTCCAGTGTCAAAGCGGGTTAGGGAGGAATGCATGTGTAGTCCATGTCAAAGCAGTGTTAAGGAGGAATGTTCATGTAGCCAAATGTTAGAGCGGGCTTATAGAGAAATGCACGTGTAGTCCTGTGTCAAAGCAGGGCTAGAGAGGAATGTATGTGTTGTCTAGTATCGAAGCGAGGTTAGGGGGGAATGTATGTTGGAGAGGGGTATTTGGCTTAATGTCACACTCAAGTTCGCTCATATGGTGACAGTCAGTTTGGTTGGTGAAAAAAGCCAGAATACCCGGAGAGTACCACCAACCGCCGGCAAGTAACCTAACAACTTTCACACATGAACCAGCTGGGTTCGAAACCGTGCCGGTTCAGCGGTGTGAGGCTAGCGGTCACCAGCGAAGTGCCTTAGACCATTCGGCCACCAAGGGCATGTTGGAGTGTTCAGCTGGGACCAGGTACATGTGTTTGAACATCAAAGCGGACTTAGGGAGTGAGGTGCCGGTACTTGTGGTTGAATGTCGAGGCACGGTTGGAGAGTGAGGTACATCTGTTGGGGTATTAAAGTGGGGTTAGGGAGTGAGGTACCGCTACATGTGGTTGAGTGTCCAGGCAAGGTTGGGAAGTGAGGTGGTATAGCTTTTCGAGTGTCAACGTCGGTTTAGGGCGTGAGGTACATGTGCCTGGGCATCAAAGCGGAGATAGGGATTGAGGTACCGGTACATGTTGTTGGGTTGCAAGGCAAGGATAGGGAGTGAGGTACATCTGTTCGAGTGTCGAAGTGGGGTTAGGGAGTACAAGTACTTGTCGACAAGGCAAAATCTTGGCTAACATACTCGGGATTACTAAATTCTTATCAGGCTCCTGTTATGTGCTTCACTATTAAACCAGGAATAGGGGCAAATATATGTATGTTCTCATGTCAAAACTGGGCTAAGGAAAGAAAGTATATGCACTTGATGGTCAAAACTAGGTTAGGAAGAATGTACGTGCGGTGCAGTGTCCAAAACCATTATATACAATCTTGAACTGTCCATTGTGCCATTGCATTTTGCTGTACAGAGAAAAAGCAATATTTGTGATCAGAAATTAAGCCGTAATCTGTAACAGTTGGGTTCACTGTGACGCTGCAAAGTGCCGCTCTGAAGGAAGTATTCATTGTGACGTTGGAAACTGCCGCTTGGAAGAAACACAATACCAAATTGTCCATTGTGCCGTTGCATTCTGCCTTATGGAGAAAAAGTAATATTAGAGGTCAGAAATTAAGGCCTTAACAAGATTGGGTTTCATTGTGACGTCTCATTGTGCCGTTGTGTACTGTCGCTTTGAAGAAAGGCGATATTAAAAATAAGTAATATTTGTCATGAGAAATTAAACCATAAACACAATCGGCTTCATTGTGACGCTGCAAACTGTCGCTCTGGAGACAAACGGTTTTGATTGTGACGTTGGAAACTGACGTTTGGAAGAAAGACTATATCAAATTGTCCATTGAGGCATTGCATTCTGACGTACAGAGAGAAACTAATACTTGGGATGAGAAATTATGCCTTTAACGTTCATGATTGGGTTTCATTGTGACGCTGCAAAGTGCCGCCCACAAGAAAGATAGTCCAATTTGTGCCGTTATAAACGGCCGCTTTCAATAAAGTGGATCTTAAATTTTAAGTGTGATAAAATTTGTGATCAGAAATTAAACCGTAACCACATTGGGTTCATTGTGACGTTGCAAAGTGACGCTCTGAAGAAAGACCGTTTTCATTGGCCATTGTGCCGTTGCATTCTGGCCTTATACAGAGAAAACCCAATATTTGCAATGAGAAATTATACCTTGAACAAGATTGGATTTCATTGTGACGCTGCAAAGTGTCGCTCCCTAAAAATATGGTCTCATTGTGCCGTTGCATACTGCCGTACAAAGAATACGTAATATCTGTGATGACAAATTAAACCGTAAACACGATTGGGTTCATTGTGACGCTCTGAAGAAAGACGGTTTTCGTTGCGACGTTTGAAACTGCCGCTTGGAAGAAAAATGATATTAAATTGTCCATTGTGCCGTTGCATTCTGCTGTATGAAAAGTAATATGTGTGATGGGAAATTGAACCCTAAAGATGATTGGGTTCATTATGACGCTGCAAAGTGATGCTCTGAAGAAAGACAGTTTTCATTGTGACTTTCGGAACTACCGCTTGGAAGATGATATTAAATTGTCCATTTTGCCATTGCATTCTGCAGTACAGAGAAAAACTGCCGTATAGAGAAAAACCAATATGTGTGATGACAAATTAAGTCCTTCACATCTTTAAGTTTCATTCTGACGGTGGAAAGTGCCGTTTCGAAGAAATATGCTCTGGAAATATAATGAATACTTTTTGCATAAATCATAGCTGGAATAAGTAGATTCTATATGACAGGTTGCAAAATGTATTTTGCAACAGAATTCAAAAGAAATGTTAGCATTATTCCTTCAAATATCTAACCTGCCGGGTTCCCCCCCCCCCCACCCATTTCTAGCATTTCATTTTTCTCCCCAAAACTCAAGATTTTAACTCGTATTTCTCTGTTATTTACGTTGTGATCTAGCAAACGTCGTCTCAGTTTTTATAAGTTCGGTATAGTTTTTTAATTATTCACCTTTTAACCCTAACTGACATGGGGGGCCATTATGCCCCCCCCTACCAAACTTTCTGCGCTATCTCCGGAACGACAAAAAATGAAGAGCTGACACTCCGCGACTTTATAGTTTATCGTATTGGGATCATTTTGAGCCTATTTGCATAACCCCCGAGCAGAGGATCATGGGTAAATCCAAGCTGGCGGCCACGTGGGTTCCCAGAAAAGTGATGTTTTTCTTCAAAATTTCTGCTTTTCCGCAATGAAAAGTGGGCAAAAACTATTTTGTTTCACATTACATTAATATTTACTAATTTATCATGCAGTTTTTGCGGAGAAATTGCAAAAATATAGATTTCGGAAAATTTGACCGAAAAATCGACCAAAAAATGCGGTTTTTGAAAATGACGTCACTGTGACGTCATCAAAGCGGCCATCTTGGATTTTTTGACATTTTGTGGTAGAGCTTCAGCCAAGGGTATAGTGTGATGTTTTTCTTCAAAATTTCTGCTTTTCCGCAATGAAAAGTGGGCAAAAACTATTTTGTTTCACATTACATTAATATTTACTAATTTATCATGCAGTTTTTGCGGAGAAATTGCAAAAATATAGATTTCGGAAAATTTGACCGAAAAATCGACCAAAAAATGCGGTTTTTGAAAATGACGTCACTGTGACGTCATCAAAGCGGCCATCTTGGATTTTTTGACATTTTGTGGTAGAGCTTCAGCCAAGGGTATAGTGTGATGTTTTTCTTCAAAATTTCTGCTTTTCCGCAATGAAAAGTGGGAAAAAACTATTTTGTTTCACATTACATTAATATTTACTAATTTATCATGCAGTTTTTGCGGAGAAATTGCAAAAATATAGATTTCGGAAAATTTGACCGAAAAATCGACCAAAAAATGCGGTTTTTGAAAATGACGTCACTGTGACGTCATCAAAGCGGCCATCTTGGATTTTTTGACATTTTGTGGTAGAGCTTCAGCCAAGGGTATAGTGTGATAAGTTTCAGCTCCCTAGCTCAAGGGGTAAGAAAAATAATTAGGGGGGGGGGCATTTCGGCTCCCCCCCCCACCACCAGGCCTGGACAGGTCCCAAAAAGCCCAGGCCAGATAGGGTTAATGTAGAAAGTTGTAATATATTCATTCTTATTGTTGTTATGTTGAACATTTTTTACCACAGAAGATAATATTTTATAGGTGTACAAAGCTGCATCAGGGGTTTACGTATCCTTAACTGAAATAAGAATGTACCGTGAAATTTAAATTAACAAATAAATGATAGTTTTCCGTCCTCTAAAAGCTCACATAATGAATGGTAAAACGGAATTGCCTATTGTTATGGGACGAAGCCGCACACTGAGTCTTAACACATAAAAGCAATTCTGTTTTACCATCCATTATCTTAGCAGTTAGAGGACGGAAAACGAACATTTATTTCTATTCTAAAGCATCATTTACAAATGTTATTAATGCTAAGTTAAAGAATAAATGTAGCCAAACAATTCAATTACCCCTGACAATACACCCATCCAGATCACGTGATCTGTGTTCCACTGGGGCCGGCCTATTATCTCAGGCGATGGGGAGTAATAAAAACGATATTCGGTGTGTCAGTGCAAATGTTTTACTGTCGTTTTAAAAGTTACAGTCTTTGTGTCGACGCGATTTATACCAAATTCATTTAATGTACGAGCTCGGGAGAGTTGCCTTCACAGTTTTCTCACTTTCTTGAGTCTTCAGCCGAGATTGATTCTGAACATTTTAGAGGATATTTCGTTACACGAGAGAAGATATAAACTCCTCGAAATTTTCTGTTGAGTTGCCAAGCAATCTACACCCCCATAAATCAGCATAACTTAGCCTAAACAGGTGCACCGCCTTGTCTGAACAGCGGGGAGTTTATGAGTGACTGCTGTCGCCATTGCAATGTTGCGATTCCACCAAGCGATTCATTCATTTGCTGCGATTGCCACGCCACCGGATATAGAGACTCAGCGAAAAGACAATAATTCGCATTTGAAAGCTATTCGAAGTCTCAAACTTAAATTTGAAAAAAAACCAGATAATGCAGTAAATAATCTATTGAAAGTCAAAATTCGCGAGTAATTCTCATTCATTTATAGCCATTTACCATGAAGCATGAACCTATCCACCCCGTCCGAATCGTATTTGGAATAGGACCCATTTCTATAAAGTTACGTGAGAAAGTGTCGTATATCGTCCAATATAGGACAGAAATGTTCCTATGCTTTCAATGCTAAAGGACAGGTAGATGCTTTAGAATAAAGCATTGAATGGATGGGCCGCGAAATCTAGTCACAACCACGCTATCGGAATGAAGCATAGAGTATTGACCTACATACAGTTTGATCATATAGTCCAGATAGTCTACAATCTTAATAAATTAATATCTTATCAATGCTCTCCAATCGTATATGTCGCTTTGTGGGATCTTACTGATTTCAATTGAATCTGGTGTTCAGAGCACCCAGCTCATGAATATTTTAGTCTTATGATATCACGGCCGCATTTTAACTACTTTACTTGCAGTCAGAGATGGTCATGGTCTCTGCTTTAACCCAAGGTTTACGCCAAGGACCAATCCATAATTCTACCCGGCATTATGGTGCCAACCTGGCGGGAGGGCGGCAATATCAGAAGGTTTCCCAACAGCTTGGCGTGTGATTCGGCTGAGCCAACCAGAAAGCACTTACCAATATGTTCCCTTCAAAGCACTATGAAGAGCTCTCGGGATTGTCTGACACTCGCGTTACTGCAAGCCGGTTAGATCCTGCAAGCGATATATCCAAATGGGGCAGCAGATAGGATTTAATTTTAATTAGATAGGATAGTCTAATACCACGAATCATGAGTGTTTCTATCCTTCAGATATGTGTTTCTGTCCCAATTCGGTCTTTGTAAACAAAATGATGGATGTGATCTATACAGCCTAAAAGATTTGCTCCGCTTGACATGTTTGACAGACGTTGCAAGATTTATATCTATAAAATGAACGGATGGCTCGAAAAACTCAGCAAAATGGCTACGATCCACAATGAAATAGCTTTCGTCCCATGTTTTTTTAGTATAAGCTCATCTGAATTGTACAGCAGTCTATCATTGGCCTGTCCTATATTCTGAAATTAATTGCTTACTATGTTTTAAATTTCTAAAGACTAATTTAACAATTTATTTTTCAGCGAACATCGCATTTGATTTCATAAATTTTTGTACGCAGACTTATTACTGTGTCTCTGTAGAAGATTGGATGTTGATAGCCAAAAAACTGATAATTTATAAATAAGGTACCTAGTGATTCCGGCAGAGCAACGGTAAGATATAACCCACAGCAAAATGTGGAAAATGGATTCACTGTTCACATTTTCTACGCGCAAAATGCAACAGATGGTACAGTCAAAATGAAGCTATAAAATATACATCAGTCCATCTACTAGTAACGCTCGAGGGGTTGCTATTCATATTAGAAACAATTTTGAGTTTGAAGTCCTGAGGGTGAGAAAAGATAGAAAAAAGGCAATTATTTGATGTTGGAAATTAAAACTCCAGATTTGACATTCACTCTTGTTTAAGGGTTCACAACCGACATAGAGGTATGTGTTGTGTAATAATTTACCGCCGGGACCTCTTTCATCCTGAGTCAAAACCCCGAGATTGCGCAGCAATCGAGGGGTTTTGACGAGGGATGAAAGACGTCCCAGCGGTAAATTAATACACAACAAATGCCGATACGAAGGTTTTGAATCCAATTCTAACCAGGAGATATATTTGAATGTAGAAATAATCAACAAATGCGCAAAACTGATTCTCTCTGAGCGCGGCTGGTACATTTTACCCTCGCCGCAAATACAAGCAGTGTTGCCTGGCTTGCCATAAAAATATATCGTGCAAAACAACTGATTCTTTCAGTGTTGAGAAATAAAATATTTTTTGGATTTTTTATTGATTTTTAATACATATTTCTTGCCCAAGATTAACCACAGAAATGAGAACTAATGAGCTGGAGGTGGTGTTCCCCAGCGTGTATAGAAGTTGACCTACATGCCACGTGCTTGCCATGGATACGGTACCGGGACAGTCACATTTCCAACACGAGCAGGCTCGCGTTTGTCTGCATTTGTGGGCGAAGGGCTGAGAAGAACGAAGTTATATTATATATTTTTTTCTCATACAGACTAGCGGGCAGTTTAGGGCTGGAAGTGGAATAGTTCAGATATCGAGTGCCGGGGGGTAAACGCACTATCCCTCAACCGTGATGAGCTGTTTCACGAGGCCGTATGTTGTATTCTTGCAAAACCCGTTGCTATGTGAAAGTTTAGAAGGTTAGAATTCCATATATGCCCCCAACGAAGATGATCCCAAATTCTTTGAGCATATTCAATCAGTGACAGAAGAATGGAATAGTCGACATGTTATTATTTGTGGAGATTGGAACCTGGTCCAAGATCTGCTAAAACACACTTGCAATTATTCTATTATTAACCATCCAAAATTTAGGCTAAAAGTTTTGAAGTCAAGAAATTTGTAAATTTAGTGGACCTATGGAGAGAATTTTAGCCGGAGATAAGTAAGCCTGGCTGCAGCCCACCCAATCAAGCAAGCACGGCTGGACCTTTTCCTAATTTCACGTGATATACTACTTCGTGTGCATAATACAAATATTCGATCAGATTTTCTGTGTGTAATATATCTCTAAAATCCGAAAATCTTCAGAGAGGGAAAGGGTTCTGGAAATTCAAAAACTCTTCACTCAAAGATATGGCCTACAATGTATGTAGATACAGTTAAATCAGTTATAAATAAAACGATACAAGAATTGAATGTTGAGGGAATAATTTACAGGAGAACTATACTACTAACGATCAGTTGTTATTTGAAGTTATACTTTAACAAATAGAGGGAAGCCTATAGTATATTCATCTAACTAAAGACGACAGTCAAAACTTAAGGAAACCGAACTTTCTGCTGAAATTACAAAACTTGAGGATAAACTAGATCAAGATAATGACATTGAATACAAAAATACAACACTGCAAAAGATAAGAAATATAAAAGATGAATTAGAAAAGATAAATAAAAATAAGGTTGATGGCATAATTACCCGTACAAATGTGCGGAATATGATGAAAAACCGACTAATATTTTTTTACACCGGAACATCGAAATTATGTAAAAAAAAATCTCCTACAAACGTGTAATGCGATATGACCTTTGTATATGAAGTACCGAATCAACAGTAATGTATTTAAAAATCCAAGGTTCAAGCTATATTTTGTGTATTCTTGAAATTTATTCGTATTTTTTACATTGTGTTTACGTCATTTTGAACATTAAAAGCGTTTCAACATGCCCCTAGCTGTCATATTGTGGACTCGTCCTCTGCGTGTCGATTTCGGGCACTCGACTTGCAGGAATTGTCTGCTTCAATTAATTGATGGATCAACGTGATAACGTGTAATTTACATGATAAAATATCGCTTTGCTCTAAAAATCTCCACAATTCTGCCGTTTGTAGTATAGTAGAATAAAAATAATTGCTTGTTTACTGCGGTAAAACCAGTAGGATAGATCGCGAAGCAATAGGATGTCTTCACGTTTAATCACTCAGAACTATGGCATTTGTGACCAAACTTAGACTCATCTTATTGCATCGCGATCTATCATACTTCTTTTACATCAGTAAACGCGCAATTATTTCTAAATTAGAAGAAACCAAAGATATTATAAACGACATTATAGCAAAAAAGAAACAACTTCAATCAACTGGGATGAGTATTGAAAATAAACTGATCAAATTAAATACAGAACAATCAAATGATCTTGAAGGGAGTTCTCCAAAAAGGAGATATTGGGCGCTTTAGAAAAGACGAAGAACAAAAAAAGCTAGGATCGGATGGTTACACAGCAAAATTTTTGTAAGTTTTGGGAGGTAGATTGAATTTAAATGCATTGAATTATGCGTAAAATAATGATTCTTTATCAATAACACAAAGACAAGAAGTCATTACATGTTTCCCGAAAGAGGGTAAACCAAAGCAATTTCTTCTTAGTACTTCTTTAAACACTGGGGCTGCAGCAATCGCACAAAGAATTAAAAAGTATTTACCCCATCGTATAAGCGCAGATGAAAACGGCTTTATACCAGGAACATATATTGGAGAAAACACAAACTTAACATAAAATTTAATGCAATATATCGAGGATCTACCTGGGATCCTATTACTGCTTGACTTTGCAAAAGCCTTTGATTCCGTGGATTGGGCATACTTGCATCAAACAATAGCACTATTTAATTTCGGTCCGTCTATTCAAAAGTGGATAAAGCTGATATTATAGGTTACACAGTGCGTTAGTGAGTCAATACGGAAAGGACCATGTATGTATAGACGGGTAAATGCCCCCAGAACAGGAGTGCCAAAAATAAAATATTACATATACAAGAAATTGTTCAGTTGTCATGAAGTACAATATTATATTGTATACTTAGAAAAGTTTCAAGGCACCGAGTCTCATTATTCTCGAATAACATGGCCGTGAAATAGTGCATTCATGCAAAATCGCCAGTTTTGAGTCGAAAACACCTCATATTTCTTTCTACAAATATATGAAGATAAACGATATGTTCCAATATGTAGTCGTAGACCAAATCTGGTCCTGGTTATGGTTTATCTTCAAATGTTTACAGAGAACAATAAGAATTATTTTCACCTCAGAATCAACTATTTTGTACGAATGCACTACTTTACGGCCATGTTACTCGAGAATCATTAGACTCGGTCACTTGAAATTTTTCTGAGTATGCAATATTATATTGTACTTCATGCCAATTGAAAAATTTCTAGTAGTGGAAGTATTTTATTTTGATACTTCTGTATTACTGACCTGGGACGATTTACCCATCTAAAGATACAAGGACCTTCTACTTACTTAATTATTTAACAATTTATTTAACAATCACAAAATGTTTCTCAGGGAAAGAGGTATTTGTCTTCCAACCAATCATAACGACATAGCAAAAGTATACTGGATACCCAAAATGCATAAATCACCATACAAAAGCTAGATTCATAGCTGGTTCTAGAAGGTGCACCACCGAGCTGCTTTCAACCCTGTTGACGAGAGCCCTTCAGGAGGTAAAATCATTTTGGAATAGGTATTGCGCCACTATTTCTAAAAACTGTCGCGTTGAATGTATGTGGATATTGAAAAACTCAAAATGTCTAACGGAAGAACTTGATGCTAAAGGCCACATGGGATTTCTCGACTCTACACTACAATCCCTCATCAGGACCTTATTGACCGTCCAAGTTCATTAATAGTATCTGTGTTCAAGAAAACTGATCGTAGATGTATTAATGTCGGAAGCTATAAAGCATTCTTCAGCTCTACTACATACAAGAGATACCATTCATGGGATGTTTCTTTGTTTATAGAGTTGCTTGAATTTCTCATTTAAAATATGTTAAAATTTGGCAGCAGCATATAGGCATTACTTATAAAACAGGGCTATTCCACCAAGCGCCTCCACTCAAAGTTTCTCAAATTTGGCGATACATATCGCATGCTGGTAGGAAAATACGAGCGTAGGGTGCAAGATCTATGGCGTTACATTTCGTAACTTGTGTCTAATTCCGCTTAACCCGGGGCTAGGGTCCGTATGAACCTATGTACTTCAAGATCCTCATGGAGCTCATGAACAGTCACAATCAAAGCGTGACTTAGATTATTACGGATTAAGAATGCTGATCAGCGATACGGATTTCATATTTTTGGAACATCATGATGTCTTGTCGGCATCATTGAAAACTGTTGACCGTTTCTCTCTTGCAGGAAACTAGCCTATGTTTATGTATACTATGATTGTGTTTTTGAATTTGGTGCTAATGTTGGTGTTAATACTGTTATATGAAATATGGAATAGGTATTTGGATTATGGACGTGGATATTCTTTAATAGACGACGGTTGATGAATGACGGACCAGACGCTTGTAATTTATGGGGTAAGTAAAATTCATATTAGGCCGATCCCAATATGCATTTTACTGACCCCATAAATTTCCGTATTGGATCACTAACACACTGAGTAATGAATTTGTCTCTAGGTTTGTATCTAATACCGCTTATGCCGGTGCTAGGGGCCGTGCGGTCATGTCATCCAAGTTGCCAAATGAACAGGTAAAATAAAAGCGTACTTGAGATACAAAACATATCACGAATCGTTAGATTCTTGGTATGTACTTTAGAATAGTTTAACCAGAAGAATATACTGTGAAATCATGTGGCTCTGTCAGTATGTCGGTATCTCTTCCCACTTCCCTTATATGTGTTGTAATTTATCCCACTGAAGACCGAGTTAGTTGTGGCCACCAAAGTGTTAGTCAGAGACCTGTTCACCTGTCCAATGGACATTTGGAAAGGTAAAAATTGGAAAATTTAACATGGGAAAGATAAAAAACAAGGAATCAGGCTGTCCAAATCGAGCAAACTGTGATTTTTGGACAGGCAGTTTTAGCCACTACAGTATGTAGTATGACTACATGACTATGATGAATTAAAATTTAATAAATATAAATAATACAACTTTCTGATAAATTAGCATTTGGTATTATCTTGCTTCCGACAAAAATTTTTGCTATTGATTGGATATCATCACGTGGAAACCTAATATTTTTTCCGTACACGGCGGCCAGAATTCATACACCGCGACCTAGAGTTACTTCCCTTGAATACACCTCCACCACCATAAAAACATGTCGTCTACGCATCTCTCATCCACATTTCTTATTTCTTAAGTTTTAACGTTTTGAATGACCCTTATGTTCCCATCCTCTTAAGGCACAAGTCTTTGGGGAACAATTTACAAAGAGTATATTGATTAACAGATAATTATAACTTGAAAACTTGAAATTAAATATTAAACATTAAAATTCAATTCGTCGGCCTATCGGCCACAGCCAACACTTATAATACAGATTTCCATAGTATTTATCATAATTGTGATGATCAGTCATTAAGAGATTCTGTTAATTGTTAATTTATTGAAGATGGTTATTTACAGTCTGTAAAGATGTGTGGACGTGACTGCTGATGAGAAACAACATTATTTTGCACAAATTACTGGTTTTCTTGGAATTCACAACAAAAATGTCGTCTATATCCACTCCATTCAAATAATCGGACACAGACTCGGAGCCGGTGAGATCAAAGCTGTTGATAATGGCTTAGATTCACTGCACGTTCTACCATCACCACCTGTTTGAGAGGCTGTTGCTGTTGCATAGTACTCTAATGAAGTTGGCCTTGAGGAAGTCAACTTTTGGTGACGGCTTGTCCCATCTGTATTCTCTTATCTGGGTCGACTCTCTGATATATGGTCAGTGACTGCACAGATATATTTCCAGTTACAGCCATTATCTGGTCTGGTCCATAGGAGTTCTTTGTAGCACCAGAGGTACGAATGGAGTGGTTGGCAAATCTGGTGTAACGTGCAGGATCTGCTCAAGTCCGGCAGGAAAGAGGACAGTTCCTTTTCACCAACAGGTATGCTACTATGTCATGTCGTCGTCACAAAAACTGTCACGGGGCCTCTGTCATAATCTGCCATTGCCTTCATGAAGTTATCTTTCATAAGACTCAAATGATGCTACTGGGCAGAAAGGAGATCCTCATCTTCATTTTATCCAGTCAATTTCTACGTTCCCACTTCGAACTTCCCTTGATATATCTGGACCCCTTCAATGTTCAAATAAATTATAAATAGACACGAGACGCCCTGACCCCGAAAACATTTGAAATTCGAAATGGGTCGCACAAGAGCGTTATTGATTGGCTGACCTAATTAGTGGGCACCATATTAGGAGGAAGGACGCCGGTAATATAGGATGATGTGACTTCACTCGCAATCGATGTGTACGTTCTGATTGGTTCTTCTGTCGTTAGCTGGTGAAACTTACACCTCGGATTTTGAACGCTGAAGGGGTCCGATAAATCAAGGCAGGTTCGAAGTGGGAACGTAGAAATTGACTGGATAAAATGAAGATGGGAGATCCTGGGAATATACAACGCATCGAACATTATGACAAACAGCTTGAACTGTGTGATGAAGGAAATTTTCTCAAATATTTTTTTTCAATTATATAATATTTAGGTTGACATTATTATGACAGTCAACATGGGGTGATTTTTTTCGTATTGCGTTTTGGGGCAATTTTGATTTCTCATACAGCATTCTCGGTGCTAATTTTTCAGTTCTCCATTCTGAAAATATGTTATTTGCCGTATACCAGTCTCACAACAGTTGTAAGTCTCACAACTAGTATCTGACTACCAGTCTCACATCTGGTATCACACAGTTCAAGCTGTTTGTCATAATGTTCGATGTGTTGTATATTCCCAGGATCTCCCATCTTCATTTTATCCAGTCAATTTCTACGTTCCCACTTCGAACCTGCCTTGATTTATCGGACCCCTTCAGCGTTCAAAATCCGAGGTGTAAGTTTCACCAGCTAACGACAGAAGAATCAATCAGAACGTACACATCGATTGCGAGTGAAGTCACATAGAGTGACATCATCCTATATTACCGGCGTCCTTCCTCCTAATATGGTGCCCACTAATTAGGTCAGCCAATCAATAACGCTCTTGTGCGACCCATTTCGAATTTCAAATGTTTTCGGGGTCAGGGCGTCTCGTGTCTATTTATAATTTATTTGAACATTGAAGGGGTCCAGATATATCAAGGGAAGTTCGAAGTGGGAACGTAGAAATTGACTGGATAAAATGAAGATGAGGATCTCCTTTCTGCCCTGTCGCATCATTTGAGTCTTATGAAAGATAACTTCATGAAGTCAATGGCAGATTATGACAGAGGCCCCGTGACAGTTTTTGTGACGACGACATGACATAGTAGCATACCTGTTGATGAAAAGGAACTGTCCTCTTTCCTGCCGGACTTGAGCAGATCCTGCACGTTACACCAGATTTGCCAACCACTCCATTCGTACCTCTGGTGCTACAAAGAACTCCTATGGACCAGACCAGATAATGGCTGTAACTGGAAATATATCTGTGCAGTCACTGACCATATATCAGAGAGTCGACCCAGATAAGAGAATACAGATGGGACAAGCCGTCACCAAAAGTTGACTTCCTCAAGGCCAACTTCATTAGAGTACTATGCAACAGCAACAGCCTCTCAAACAGGTGGTGATGGTAGAACGTGCAGTGAATCTAAGCCATTATCAACAGCTTTGATCTCACCGGCTCCGAGTCTGTGTCCGATTATTTGAATGGAGTGGATATAGACGACATTTTTGTTGTGAATTCCAAGAAAACCAGTAATTTGTGCAAAATAATGTTGTTTCTCATCAGCAGTCACGTCCACACATCTTTACAGACTGTAAATAACCATCTTCAATAAATTAACAATTAACAGAATCTCTTAATGACTGATCATCACAATTATGATAAATACTATGGAAATCTGTATTATAAGTGTTGGCTGTGGCCGATAGGCCGACGAATTGAATTTTAATGTTTAATATTTAATTTCAAGTTTTCAAGTTATAATTATCTGTTAATCAATATACTCTTTGTAAATTGTTCCCCAAAGACTTGTGCCTTAAGAGGATGGGAACATAAGGGTCATTCAAAACGTTAAAACTTAAGAAATAAGAAATGTGGATGAGAGATGCGTAGACGACATGTTTTTATGGTGGTGGAGGTGTATTCAAGGGAAGTAACTCTAGGTCGCGGTGTATGAATTCTGGCCGCCGTGTACGGAAAAAATATTAGGTTTCCACGTGATGATATCCAATCAATAGCAAAAATTTTTGTCGGAAGCAAGATAATACCAAATGCTAATTTATCAGAAAGTTGTATTATTTATATTTATTAAATTTTAATTCATCATAGTCATGTAGTCATACTACATACTGTAGTGGCTAAAACTGCCTGTCCAAAAATCACAGTTTGCTCGATTTGGACAGCCTGATTCCTTGTTTTTTATCTTTCCCATGTTAAATTTTCCAATTTTTACCTTTCCAAATGTCCATTGGACAGGTGAACAGGTCTCTGACTAACACTTTGGTGGCCACAACTAACTCGGTCTTCAGTGGGATAAATTACAACACATATAAGGGAAGTGGGAAGAGATACCGACATACTGACAGAGCCACATGATTTCACAGTATATTCTTCTGGTTAAACTATTCTAAAGTACATACCTAGAATCTAACGATTCGTGATATGTTTTGTATCTCAAGTACGCTTTTATTTTACCTGTTCATTTGGCAACTTGGATGACATGACCACACGGCCCCTAGCACCGGTATAAGCGGTATTAGATACAAACCTAGAGACAAATTCATTACTCAGTGTGTTAGTGACCCAATACGGAAATTTATGGGGTCAGTAAAATGCATATTGGGATCGGCCTAATATGAATTTTACTTACCCCATAAATTACAAGCGTCTGGTCCGTCATACATCAACCGTCGTCTATTAAAGAATATCCACGTCCATAATCCAAATACCTATTCCATATTTCATATAACAGTATTAACACCAACATTAGCACCAAATTCAAAAACACAATCATAGTATACATAAACATAGGCTAGTTTCCTGCAAGAGAGAAACGGTCAACAGTTTTCAATGATGCCGACAAGACATCATGATGTTCCAAAAATATGAAATCCGTATCGCTGATCAGCATTCTTAATCCGTAATAATCGTTGTAAAGTCGTCATCTAGAGAATGATGTATCTAAGTCACGCTTTGATTGTGACTGTTCATATGAGCTCCATGAGGATCTTGAAGTACATAGGTTCATACGGACCCTAGCCCCGGGTTAAGCGGAATTAGACACAAGTTACGAAATGTAACGCCATAGATCTTGCACCCTACGCTCGTATTTTCCTACCAGCATGCGATATGTATCGCCAAATTTGAGAAACTTTGAGTGGAGGCGCTTGGTGGAATAGCCCTGTTTTATAAGTAATGCCTATATGCTGCTGCCAAATTTTAACATATTTTAAATGAGAAATTCAAGCAACTCTATAAACAAAGAAACATCCCATGAATGATATCTCTTGTATGTAGTAGAGCTGAAGAATGCTTTATAGCTTCCGACATTAATACATCTACGATCAGTTTTCTTGAACACAGATACTATTAATGAACTTGGACGGTCAATAAGGTCCTGATGAGGGATTGTAGTGTAGAGTCGAGAAATCCCATGTGGCCTTTAGCATCAAGTTCTTCCGTTAGACATTTTGAGTTTTTCAATATCCACATACATTCAACGCGACAGTTTTTAGAAATAGTGGCGCAATACCTATTCCAAAATGAGTTTACCTCCTGAAGGGCTCTCGTCAACAGGGTTGAAAGCAGCTTGGTGGTGCACCTTCTAGAACCAGCTATGAATCTAGCTTTTGTATGGTGATTTATGCATTTTGGGTATCCAGTATACTTTTGCTATGTCGTTATGATTGGTTGGAAGACAAATACCTCTTTCCCTGAGAAACATTTTGTGATTGTTAAATAAATCATCTAGAGTATTGGAGAGTAAGTAGAAGGTCCTTGTATCTTTAGATGGGTAAATCGTCCCAGGTCAGCAATACAGAAGTATCAAAATAAAATACTTCCACTACTAGAAATTTTTCAATTGGCATGAAGTACAATATAATATTGCATACTCAGAAAAATTTCAAGTGACCGAGTCTAATGATTCTCGAGTAACATGGCCGTAAAGTAGTGCATTCGTACAAAATAGTTGATTCTGAGGTGAAAATAATTCTTATTGTTCTCTGTAAACATTTGAAGATAAACCATAACCAGGACCAGATTTGGTCTACGACTACATATTGGAACATATCGTTTATCTTCATATATTTATAGAAAGAAATATGAGGTGTTTTCGACTCAAAACTGGCGATTTTGCATGAATGCACTATTTCACGGCCATGTTATTCGAGAATAATGAGACTCGGTGCCTTGAAACTTTTCTAAGTATACAATATAATATTGTACTTCATGACAACTGAACAATTTCTTGTATATGTAATATTTTATTTTTGGCACTCCTGTTCTGGGGCCATTTACCCGTCTATACATACGTGGTCCTTTCTGTATTGACTCACTAACGCACTGTGTAACCTATAATATCAGCTTTATCCACTTTTGAATAGACGGACCGAAATTAAATAGTGCTATTGTTTGATGCAAGTATGCCCAATCCACGGAATCAAAGGCTTTTTCAAAGTCAAGCAGTAATAGGATCCCAGGTAGATCCTCGATATATTGCATTAAATTTTATGTTAAGTTTGTGTTTTCTCCAATATATGTTCCTGGTATAAAGCCGTTTTCATCTGCGCTTATACGATGGGGTAAATACTTTTTAATTCTTTGTGCGATTGCTGCAGCCCCAGTTTTTAAAGAAGTACTAAGAAAAAATTGCTTTGGTTTACCCTCTTTCGGGAAACATGTAATGACTTCTTGTCTTTGTGTTATTGATAAAGAATCATTATTTTACGCATAATTCAATGCATTTAAATTCAATCTACCTCCTAAAATTTGCAAAATTCTGCTGTGTAGCCATCCGATCCTGTTTTTTTTTTTCGTTCTTCATCTTTTTTAAAGCGCCCAAGATCTCCTCTTTGGACAACTCTCCTTCAAGATCATTTGATTGTTCTGTAATTAAATTGGTCACTTTATTTTCAATACTCATCTAAGTTCATTGCAGTGGTTTCTTTTTTGCTATAATGTCGTATATAATATCTTTGGTTTCTTTTAATTTAGAAATAATTGCGTGTTTACTGATGTAAAAGAAATAGGATGAATCGCGATGCAATAAGATGAGACTTAAGTTTGGTCACAAATGCTGTAGGCATGATTGGTCAAACGTGATAGCATCGCGATCTATTGATGGACCAACGTGATAACGTGTAATTTACATGATAAAATATTGCTTTGTACGAAAAATCTCCACAACGGCCTTCGTCACCAAACTTAGACTCATCTTATTGCATCGCGATCTATCCTACTTGTTTTACCGTAGTAAACAAGCAATTACGTCTATTTTACTATACTATTTTTCGAGCAAAACAATATTTTATCATGTAAATTACACGTTATCACGTTGGTCCATCAATTAATTGGAGCAGACAACTCCTGCAAGTCGAGTGCCCGAAATCGACACGCAGAGGACGAGTCCACAATATGACAGCTAGTGGCATGTTAAAACGCTTTTAATGTTCAAAATGACGTGAAAACAATGTAAAAAATACGAATAAATTTCAAGAATATACAAAATATAGCTTGAACCTTGGATTTTTAAATACATTACTGTTGATCCGGTACTTCATATACAAAGGTCATATCGCAGTACACGTTTGTACGAGATTTTTTTTACATAATTTCGATGTTCCGGTGTTAAATAAATTTAGTCGGTTTTTCTCTATATTCCGCACATTTGTACGAGTAATTATGCCATCAACCTTATTTTTATTTATCTTTTCTAATTCATCTTTTATGGTTCTTATCTCTTGCAGTGTTGTATTTTTGTACCCAATGTCGTTATCTTTATCTAGTTTTTCCTCAAGTTTTGTAATTTCAGCAGAAAGTTCGGTTTCCTTAAGTTTTGACTGTCGTCTTTAATTAGATGAATATGCTATGGTCTTCCCTCTATTACCTATGATGGCCGAGAAGGGACATCGCTGTATTGTGTTATGAATCACACGAAGGCAGGATGCGAAGTCGCGAAGCCACGATGCGAAGCGCGAAGTCACGATGCGAAGCGCGAAGTCACGATGCGAAATCAAAACAAAGCATTGCAAAGCCTGGAAGCGAAGCGCGAAGTCACGATGCGAAGTAGCGAAGCCACGATGCGAAGCGCGAAGTCACGATGCGAAATCAAAACCAAGCATTGCAAAGCCTGGAAGCGAAGCACGAAGTCACGATGCGAAGTGGCGAAGCCACGATGCGAAGTTAGGTGCCGTGACTTCGCGTTTCATGTTTTGATTTCGCATCTGCTTTGTTTTGATTTCGCATCGTGACTTCGCGCTTCGCATCGTGGCTTCGCATCGTGACTTCGCGCTTCGCTTCCAGGCTTTGCAATGCTTTGTTTTGATTTCGCATCGTGACTTCGCGCTTCGCATCGTGGCTTCGCCACTTCGCATCGTGGCTTCGCGACTTCGCATCGTGTGTCGGTCCAGATTCATTAACACAATACGGCGATGTCCCTTCTCGGCCATCATAATTACCGGATAATTTGTGTTTAAAGTATAACTTCAAATAACAACTGATCATTAATAGTATAGTTCTCCTGTAAATTATTCCCTCAACATTAAATTCTTGTATTGTTTTATTTATAACTGATTTAACTCTATCTACATACATTGCAGGCCATATCTTTGAGTGAAGAGTTTTTGAATTTCCAGAACCCTTTCCCTCTCTGAATATTTTCGGATTTTAGAGATATACTACTAATGAATAATCTGATCGGTAACTTGGATGGATATTTGTATTATGTACACGATGTAGTATATCACGTGAAATTAGGAAAAGGTCCAGCCGTGCTTGCTTGATTGGGTGGGCTGCCGCCAGGCTTACTTATCCCCGGCTAAAATTCTCTCCATAGGTCCACTAAATCTAAAAATTCTTTGACTTAAAAAATTTTTAGCCTAGATTTTGGATGGTTAATATTAGAATAATTGTAAGTGTCTTTTCTGAGGATCTTGGACCAAGTTCCTATATCCACAAATAATAACATGTTGACTATTCCATTCTTCTGTCACTGATTGAATATGCTCAAAGAATTTGGGATCATCTTTGTTGGGGGCGTGTATGAAAACAAGAGTGAATGTCAATTCTCGAGTTTTAATTTCCAACATCAAATAATTGCCTTTTTCTATCTTTTCTCACCCTCAGGACTTCAAACTCAAAATTGTTTCTAAAATGGATAGCAAGCCCTCGAGTGTTACTAGTAAATGGACTGATGTAGATTTTATAGCTTCATTTTGACTCTACCATCTGTTGCATTTTGCCCGTAGAAAATGTGAACAATGAATCTATTTTCCACATTTTGCTAGGGGTTATATCTTACCGTTGCTCTGCCGGAATCACTAGGTACCTTATCTATAAATTATCAGTTTTTTGGCTATCAACATCCAATCTTCTACAGAGACACAGTAATAAGTCTGCGTACAAAAAATTAGGAAATCAAATGCGATGTTCGGTGAAAATAAATTGTTAAATTAGTCTTTAGAAATTTAAAACATAGTAAGCAATTAATTTCAGAATATAGGACAGGCCATTGATAGACTGTTGCATACTTCAAATGAGCTTATATTAAAACAAACATGAGACGAAAGCTATTCCATTGTGGATCGTAGCCATTTTGCTGAGTATTTCGAGCCATACGTTCATTTTATAGATATAAATCTTGCAACGTCTGCCAAACATGTCAAGCGGAGCAAATCTTTTAGGCTGTATAGATCACATCCATCATTTTGTTTACAAAGACCGAATTGGGACGAATGAAATATAAGTTGCAGCCGATAAGCCAAAATGCACTTAAGCTCTGAAGGATAGAAACACTGATGATTCGTGGTATTAGACTATCCTATCTAATTAAAATTAAATCCTATCTGCTGCCCCATTTGGATATGTCGCTTGCAGGATCTAACCGGCTTGCAGTAACGCGAGTGTCAGACAATCCCGAGAGCTCTTCATAGTGCTTTGAAGGGAACATATTGGTAAGTGCTCTCTGGTTGGCTCACCGAATCACACGCCAAGCTGTTGGGAAACCTTCTGATATTGCCGCCCTCCCGCCAGGTTGGCACCATAATGCGGGGTAGAACTATGGATTGGTCCTTGGCGTAAACCTTGGGTTAAAGCAGAGACCATGACCATCTCTGACTGCAAGTAAAGTAGTTAAAATGCGGCCGTGATATCATAAGACTAAAATATTCATGAGCTGGGTGCTCTGAACACCAGATTCAATTGAAATCAGTAAGATCCCACAAAGCGACATATACGATTGGAGAGCATTGATAAGATATTAATTTATTAAGATTGTAGACTATCTGGACTATATAATCAAACCGTATGTATGTCAATACTCTATGCTTCATTCCGATAGCGTGGTTGTGACTGGATTTCGCGGCCCATCCATTCAATGCTTCGTTCTAAAGCATCTGCCTGTCCTTTAGCATTGAAAGCATAGGAACATTTCTGTCCTATATTGGACGATATACGACACTTTCTCACGTAACTTTATAGAAATGGGTCCTATTCCAAATACGATTCGGACGGGGTGGATAGGTTAACGCGCCGTCTGCTTCATGGTAAATGGCTATAAATGAATGAGAATTACTCGCGAATTTTGACTTTCAATAGATTATTTACTGCATTATCTGTTTTTTTTTCAAATTTAAGTTTGAGACTTCGAATAGCTTTCAAATGCGAATTATTGTCTTTTCGCTGAGTCTCTATATCCGGTGGCGTGGCAATCGCAGCAAATGAATGAAGCGCTTGGTGAAATCGCAACATTGCAATGACGACAGCAGTCACTCATAAACTCATCGCTGTTCAGACAAGGCGGTGCACCTGTTTAAGCTAAGGTATGCTGATTTATGGGGGTGTAGATTGTTTGGCAACTCGACAGAAAATTTCGAGGAGTTTATATCTTCTCTCGTGTAACGAAATATCCTCTAAAATTTTCAGAATCAATCGGCATGACTCTTGTCTCGGCTGAAGACTCACGCGCTACTTGAAGGCGGCGTGAGAAAACTGTGAAGGCGAATCTTTCGAGCTCGTACATTAAATGAATTTGGTATAAATCGCGTCGACACAAAATCTGTAACTTCTAAAACGACAGTAAAACATTTACACTGACACGCCGAAATATCGTTTTTATTACTCCCCTCGCCTGAGATAATAGGCCGGCCCCAGTGGAACACAGATCACGTGATCTGAATGGATTTGTTGACAGGGGTAATTGAATTGTTTGGTTACATTTATTCTTTAACTTAGCATTAATAACATTTGTAAATGATGCTTTAGAATAGAAATAAATGTTCGTTTTCCGTCCCCTAACTGCTAAGATAGGGGATGGTAAAACAGAATTGCTTTTATGTTTTAAGACTCAGTCTGCGGCTTCGTCCCATAACAATAGGCAATTCCGTTTTACCATCCATTATGTGAGCAGTTAGAGGACGGAAAATTAACATTTATTTGTTAATTTAAATTTCACGGTACATTCTTAGTTCAGTTAAGAATACGTAAACCAGTGATGCAGCTTTGCACATCCATTACCTTCTGTAGTATAAAATGTTCAACACATAACAAAAATAATAATGAATATATTTTATGAAGGCGTCTGGCCTGAAGAATTCACTTGCGTAATTTACATAAATACCGTGTAGAATATATTAAAAATTTAAAAAAGTGAAATGAAAAGAATAGCCTCCATTTTCCAATTGAAAATTCGTGAAAACTGTTTAACCTATTTCAAATTTGATGGTATGCCTTGATCAAAGAGAACTAGGACTAGTCCAAGGCTGGCGTCTAGGTTTTTCAATTTCTGCCTAGGTTTATTTTCATAGCATTTTAACTAAAATAAATTGACAAAAATCGATCATATCTTACGACTTTCTACATTAAAAGCTGAATAATTCGAAAACTATACCGAACTTATAAAACCTGAGACGACGTTTACTAGATCACAATGTAAATAACAGGCATGCCAAATTTCACAAGGGTATAGCTGAGTACTTTTACTCGAGAAATACGAGTTAAAACTTGAGTTTTGGGGGAAAAAATGAAATGTAAGAAATGGCGGTAAAAACCCGTCAGGTTATACATTTGAAGGAATAATGCTAACATTTCTCTTGAATTCTGTTGCAAAATACATTTTGCAACCTGTCATATAGAATCTACTTATTCCAGTTATGTTTTATACAAAAATTATTCATTATAATTCCAGAGTGCATATTTCTTCAGAACGGCACTTTCCATCGTCAGAATGAAACTTAAAGATGTGAAGGACTGAATTTGTCATCACAAATATTCGTTTTTCTCTGTACGGCAGAATGCAACGGCACAATGGACAATTTAATATCATCTTCGAAGCGGTAGTTCCGAAAGTCACAATGAAACCCGTCTTTCTTCAGAGCGTCACAATGAACCCAATCGTGTTTACGGTTTAATTTTTCATCACAGATATTACGTATTCTTTGTACGGCAGTATGCACGGCACAATGAGTCCATATTTTTGGGAGCGACACTTTGCAGCGTCACAATGAAATTCAATCTTGTTAAAGGTATAATTTCTCATCGTAAATATTGGTTTTTCTCTGTACGGCAGAATGCAACGGCACAATGGACAATTTTCTTTCAAGCGGCAGTTTCGAATGTCGCAATGGAAACCGTCTTTCTTCAGAGCGTCACTTTGCAACGTCACAATGAACCCAATGTGGTTACGGTTTAATTTCTATCACAAGTATTACCATACTTAAAATTTAAGATCCACTTTATTGAAAGCGGCCGTTTGTAACGGCACAAAGTGGACCATTTTTCTTGTGAGCGGCACTTTGCAGCGTCACAATGAAACCCAATCATGAACGTTAAAGGCTTAATTTCTCATCGCAAGTATTAGTTTCTCTCTGTACGTCAGAATGCAATGCCTCAATGGACAATTTGATATAGTCTTTCTTCCAAACGTCAGTTTCCAACGTCACAATCAAAACCGTTTGTGTTCAGAGCGGCAGTTTGCAGCCTCACAATCAAGTCGATTGTATTAATGATTTAATTTTTCATCACAAATGTTACTTATTTTTCGTACAGCAGAATGCAATGGCAGTGAACAGTTTAATATCGACTTTCTTCAAAGCGACAGTATACACCAGGACAATAAAGACTGTCTTTCTTCAGAGCGGCACTTTGAGACGCCACAATGAAACCCAATCATGTTAAGGCCTTAATTTATCACCATTAATAATATTTGTTCTCCGTAAGACAGAATGCAACGGCACAATGAACAATTTGGTATTGTGTTTCTTCCAAGCGCCAGTTTCCAGCGTCAAAATGAATACTTCCTTCAGAGCGGCACTTTGCAGCGTCACAGTGAACCCAACTGTTGCAGTTTACGGCTTAATTTCTGATCAAAAATATTGCCTTTTCTCTGTACAGCAGAATGCATGACACAATGGACAGTTCAAGATTGTATACATTGGCTTGCCGAAGCGCGGTGGTTCTCTCCGGGTACTCCGGCTTCCTCCACCAACCAAACTGACTGTCACCATATGAGTGAAACAAACTTGAGTGTGACATTAAGCCAAATTCCCTCCTCCTTGTATATATTGGTTTTTGACACTGCACCGCACGTACATTCTTCCTAACCTAGTTTTGACCATCAAGTGCATATACTTTCTTTTCTTAACCCAGCTTTGACATGAGAACATACATATATTTGTCCCTACTCCTGGTTTAATAGTGAAGCACATAACAGGTGCCTGATAGGAATTCAGTAATCCCGAGTATGTTAGCCAAGATTTTGCCTTGACGACAAGTACTTGTACTCCCTAACCCCACTTCGACACTCGAACAGATGTACCTCACTCCCCATCCTTGCCTTGCAACCCAACAACATGTACCGGTACCTCAATCCCTAACTCCGCTTTGATGCTCAGGCACATGTACCTCACTCCCTACACCGACGTTGACACTCGAACAGCTATACCATCTCACTTTCCAACCTTGCTGGGACACTCAACCAGATGTAGTGGTACCTCACTTCCTAACCTCAGTTTAACCCCCCAGCAGATGTACCTCACTCTCCAACCTTGCCTTGACACTCAACCACATGTACCGGCACCTCACTCCGCTTTGATGCTCAAACACCTGTACCTGACCCCAGTTGAACACTCCAACATGCCCTCAGTGGCCGAGTGGTCTAACGCGCTTCGCTGGTGACCGTTAGCCTCACACCGCTGAACCGGCACGGATTCGAGCCCAGCTGGTCCATGTGTGAAAGTTTGTCAATTACTTGCCGATGGGCGCTGGTTCTCTCCAGGTACTCTGGCTTCCTTCGCCAACCAAACTGACTGTCACCATATGAGTGAAACAAACTAGTGTGACATTAAGCCAAATACCCCCTCCAACATGCATTCCTCCCTAACCCCGCTTCGAAACTGGACAGCACCTACATTCCTCCCTAGCCCTGCTTTGACACAGGACTGCACGTGCATTCCTCTATAAGCCCGCTTCAACATTGGATTACACGAACATTCCTCCTTAACACTGCCTTGGCATGGACTACACATACATTTCTACCTAACTCCACTTTGACACCGGACTACACATTTTCCTCCTAGCCCCTCTCTAACCCAGCTTTGAAACTGGAATACACCTACGTTCCTCAATAACCCCGCTCTGACACTGGACTACAAAAAGTTTCCTCCCTAACACCGGTTTGACAATGGACTACACGAACATTACTCCCCAACTTCGCTTTGAAACTGGACTACATGAACATTCCTCTCTAACCCCGCTTTGACACTTGACTAGATACACCGTCTTCCCTAACCCCGATTTGACATTGGACTACACATATGTTCCTTCCTAATCTCGCTTTGGAACTGGACTACACATACATTCCACCCTAACCCTGCTTTGACACTAGACTACACAACATTCCTCCTTAACCCCGCTTTAACAATGGACTATATGCACATTCCCCCTAACCCCACTTTGACACTGACTACGCGAACATTGATCCCTAATCCGCTTTGAAACTTAGCTACTTATCGTTTTGGAAAGGAAATTCTCATAAAAAAGATGATATGGTAGCTGACATGTACTTTTATCTGATAGTAGAAGAGCATACATAACCCTGCACCTGACCCCACTTTAACACTCAAAGATGCATCCCCCCCTAACTCCGCTTTGGCACAGGATTCCGCTCTAAGCCCGCTTTAACATTGGACTACACGAGTCACATGACTTCACAGTATAGTCTTCGGGTTAACCTATTCTAAAGCACATACCAAGAATCTAACGATTCGTGATATGTGTTGTATCTCAGGTACGCTTTTATTGTACCTGTTCATGTGGCAACTTGGATGACATGACCACACGGCCCTTAGCACCGGCATAAGCGGTATTAGATACAAATCTAGGGAGCTATGATGGAAATGCTCTGACAACTCGTATATTGGTAATTGGTGAACTGTGTCGCTGTGACAACTCGTACACTGGGGATTGGAGAGCTATATCGTCGTCAGATGAAAATGACGGCATTTGACGCAAAAGACCAGTCTGTAAGGCCCGATGTCGACCCAGCATCAACTTCCCACAATGCCAACATATGTCAAAGACCAAAAGGTCTGTACAGGGAGTGGGCCTCGGGGACGGAACGTCCACCAGCATAATCTCGCCATATACAGGTAAAAATTACAACGCATATAAGGGAAGTGGGAAGAGGTGCCGCCATACTGACAGAGCCACATGATTTCACAGTATAGTCTTCTGGTTAACCTATTCTAAAGCACATACCAAGAATCTAACGATTTGTAATATGTGTTGTATGTCAGGTGCGCTTTTATTGTACCTGTTCATGTGGCAACTTGGATGGCATGACCACACGGCCCCTAGCACCGGCATAAGCGGTATTAGATACAAATCTAGAGAGCTATGATGGAAATGGTCTGACAACTCGTATATTGGTAATTGATGAGCTGTGACGCTGTGACAACTCGTACACCGGGGATTGGTGAGCTGTATCGTCGTCACGTGAAAATGACGGCTTTTAACACAAAAGACTAGTCTGTAAGGCCCGATGTCGACCCAGCATCAACTTCCCACAATGCCAACATATATCAAAGACCAAAAGGGCTGTAAAGGGGGCGGACCTCAGAGACGAAACGTCCACCAGCAGAATCTCGCCATATACAGGTGAAAATTACAACGCATATAACGCAGCTTTGATACTGGACTACACATATGTTCCTCTCTAAACCCGCTTTGAAACTGGAATACACATACATTTCTCCCTAACGCCGCTTCGATACTGGACAACACATGCATTCCACCCTAACCCTGCTGTGACACAGGGCTACACGTGCATTCCTCTCCAAGCCCGCTTTAACATTGGAGTACACACACATTCCTCCTTAACACTGCTTTGACATGGACTACAGATACATTCCTCCATAACCCCGCCTTGAAACTGAACTACACATATGTTCCTCTCTAACCCCGCTTCGAAACTGGAATACACATACGTTCCTCCCTAACGCCGCTCTGACACTGGACCACAAAAACTTTCCTTCCTAACTCCACTTTGAAACTGGATTACATGAACATTCCTTCCTAACCCCGCTTTGGCACATACTACACATGCATTCCTCCCTAACCCCACTTTGATACTGGACTACACATAGGTTCCTCCCTAGCCTCGCTTTGAAACTGGAATACACATACGTTCCTCCCTAACTCCGCTCTGACACTGGACTACGATTCCTCCCTAACTCCACTTTGACAATGGACTATACGAATATTCCTCCCTAACCCGCTTTAAAACTAAGCATTTTGGAAGGAAAATCTCCGTAGTATATAATTTTGATAGATGAAATGCACTTTAACCTGATAGTAGTGGAGTATACCTAACTCTAAGTCGTAACCCCAGTTTGACAGTTCAATATACATCTTTGATGTCCGCTATGATGCTCAAGCACATGTACCTCCATCATGAGTTCCTTCTTAACCCCGCTGAGACACTTGACTGCACAAACGTTATTCCCTAAGCACGTTTTGACATTGGACTAGACGTGCATTCCCCTCTAACCCCGCTTGGACACTGAACTACACATACGTTCCTCTCTAGCCCCGCTTTGAAACTGGACTATACGAAAATTCTCCCTAACCTCGCATTGCCACTGGGTTACAGGAACATCCCTCCCTAACCTCGCTTTGACACTTGACTAGACACACCGTCCTCCCTAACCCGACTTTGACACTGGACTACACATACGTTCCTCCATTGAACTGTCATGTTTATAGTTTGCGGTCTTGAGGAGCAGTTGCATGGGGTTGCATACATCCAAGCAACCATTGTGTGTTGTTTATAAAGCGGTAGGCCTATATTGCCATTGTGCTGCTTCAATGTGCCAGTCGCAGAAATCCTCCTCTTTGTACATAGTCATAATATATTGAGAACTGTTCAATCTGCTGCTATAAAACATTGTACCGTCACCACAGTGAAGTGTGAGAGAAGGTATGAGATTGATAAAATATTTTTACATTGACATAACCAACACTTTAAAGACCCTAGGCCTATATTTCCATTGTGCCGGTTCAATCCGTCGGTGACAGAAACCCTGCTCCTGCTTTTTGATCATGCATGACGATTGTGACGTGGCCAAACTGAAGTTTAGAAAAGGTATGTCTATTTGCATTGTGCCGGTTCAATCTGGTGGTGATCGAAATCATCCTGTTGTATGTACATGTGCATTATTGGGTCATAGTGCCGTCACCAATCTGCAGTTTCAGAGTAGGTATGACTTCATATAATGGTACCATTGTGCCGGCTCAATCTGACGGTGACAAAAATCCTCCTGCTGTATGTACATGGTTATATATGGCCATAGTGCCGTCACCAAACTGAAGTATCGAAGAAGGTATGACTTGGATAAAATATTCTAATTTGTTCTAACCAAGCCTTTAAAGACAACTGAAACCATCCAATCACCACCCACCCTTTTTATGTACATTTTATTTTAATTTAAACATGGAAAGGATTTTCTTTTCGTGCTTCCTTACATGAAGTATAGACCCTCCAAACGTAATAAGTCGGAACCGGCAGAGAATCACTGGATCCCATAAAAAGTCGGGACCGACAGGACGAGGGTTAAAGTAAGTAAATCAACAGCATCTAATGGGCAGCATGGATTACGTGGCTTCATTGACCGAGGCAGTGATTTGATTCACATCATCAATTTTGGTTAACCCTACCAGCCCCCTACCAAACTTTCTGCGCTATCTCCGGAACGACAAAATTGAGAGTTGGCACTTCGTGACGTTATAACGTATCATATCGGAGTTATTTTGAGCCTATTTGCATAACCCCCCGAGTAAAGGATCATGAGTAAATTCAAGATGGCGGCCACCTGATGTACCAGAAAATGATGTTTTCGTCATTTTTCTTCACAATTTCTGCTTTTCCGGGATGAAAAGTGGGCAAAATCCATTTTATTTCATATCACATTGATATTTACTAATTAATCACGCATTGTTTTGCGGAGAGATTTCATAAATGAAAAATCTGACCGAAAAAACGACAAAAATGCCGTTTTTGAAAATGACGTCACTGTGACGTCATCAAAGCGGTCATCTTGGATTTTTACATTTTCTGGTAAAGCTTGACCATAGGGTATAATGTGGTAAGTTTCAGCCCCCTAGCTCAAGTGGTAAGAAAAATAATTAGGGAGTGAGGGGGCCGAAATGACCGCTCCCCAGGCCTCGTGCCATACTCTGAATATAAATGAATCCCTAGTAAAAATATATGAAAAAAACTAAGATAAAACAGACAAAAAGTCCAATTTCAAACGTCTGTCGATGCTGTTTTATATCACTTTTACTGTGTGTTTTCATAAAAATTGCGTATTTTCATTCTATGAAACACAGACAGAGGGATTTTATGGGTTGAATGCCGCACCTTTTTGTGATCATCACAGCTTCATTTACTAACTTTGGCAGGCATTGATTACCATGTGCCTCTTCATTAAGCACTGTCAGGGTCGTCTCGCGAAGGTACAGTGCGATGACACGAGGCCGTCTGTCGTCAAGCCAAACGAATATGGCGATTGTCTGAATAAGCGAATTGATATCAGCCGTGTTACGCTGACATATCTCGACTGACACGACATACGATGATTTGTAAAAAGCTACCTTCAAACCAAGTGCCATTGGCGCTTTCAAGTGTTTCATGACTGTTTGTGTGTATCGAAATAAATAAAAGCTTTATGATCAATACAATAGATTTGTTTTGTGAATCTGTAAATCTGCCGAGAATGGAATAGAGCGGCTAGAACATACCCTCAATGCTAACCATCCGCAGTCATAGTGCAGTTTGTCGCATCTGGATCTTGTGGGGATATAAGACCACCCAGATAGTCAATTTTATAAAACTGCTTCCATACAAGTAACAATCGACAAACAAATAAATTACAAGATGAAATTTCTTTCTCAAGTTTAACTGTTGTTTCCATGGTGAAAATCATTAACAAAGCGACACAAATAGACATATATCCACGTAATTTCCACACAGCTGACGCAGCTGACAGTGTCACTCCCCATTTGAGGGAACACATAAACTTCGTCCACTGACATTGTCACCATGCCAACCGAGACAGGAGCATCAGTGGACGAGTTTTTTCAACTTAGTTTAAAATATGTTTTCAACTTTTCATTATAATCTTTGTTGATAATCAATTTGGGCAGTGCAATAGAATAGAAATAATGTTTTCATAGGCGTGCTCGATGGTTATTTTACGCACGGTTAGTGTGGGAAAGTTGATATATTTTAGAACGCGGGCTTCGCCCTTGCCCTAAACTATAAACTTTCCCACACTAACTGCGCGTAAAATAACCATCGAGCACGCCTATGAAAACATTATTTCTTAATTTGACAACCGGAGGCCGTACATATCCACGGCGTCATATTCAAACTGATGATCATTTACACAATTATTCGTCTGTCAATCAAATTTTGTGTAGGCATAACAGGTAATTTTTAAATAAAGAGTTTACTTCAGAGCAAATTAAAGCACTACTAAGTTCTCCAGAAATGAAGTACGATATGATATAAGATAGCAGTTAACTTGTCATCATTGGGTTTACGGTAGAGTCGTTTGTTTCTAAAATTGTCACCATATTCTGTCAGAATGTAGCCATGGTTGAAGCTGAAATAGTGTAATATTTCGTCATGTTTGAAGCTGAAATAGTGTAAAATTTGGCCATGTTTGAAGCTGAAATAGTGTAATATTTGGCCGTGTTTGAAGGTGAAATATTGTAATATTTGACCATGTGTTTGAAGCTGAAATGGTACAATATTTTCAATGTTTTCCACATTTTGGCCATGAGGTGAAAACTTCTGAAATTGATTTATGATATCGAACGCGAAACAAAATGCATCTCTGTAGAAAAAAAAGTTGTATTGAGTTGTAGATGAGCAAAATTAATAAAGAAAATAATGAAAACACCCGTGGTCTGTTTTGTTAAGACAGTTAATTGAAATTGTAATTTAAGGGCCGCTTCTCCCCATCAACTGATCAGTGTTTTATGCAAATTTCGCGGTACATTTCTTAGTTCATTCAATATCTTTACAAACTCTATATTTTAGAACAAATAAATAAAAAGGAGAGCATATGGAGATATAATGTTTTTTTTTTTGATCAGGTTATACTGGTAATTTGTAATTGCGTGGATGATTCCTTTGTCTTGGAATGACAGGAGGTAGGAACACCGTTTCATATAGCCAATAAGATGTCCATATGATGAACGATTTCAGATGACTGCGCCATCTATGTAAGCGCCCGGATATTTCAATAATTCAAATTGCAGCGCCCTGCACAAATTCTAAAAGGCATAAATAGATGACGTCATTTGAAACGGGACCGAACTAGCAAGTTCCGCAAACTGGCTGAGCGACTGTAACACGTCCGAACTTGGTGGAAGGGACCTTATAATCTTACATTCACGGTTTCCAAACGACCATGTATGTGTTTAGAAATATTCATGCCATCGTGTGAATATTTGAGTCAGCGGGAGAAAATCTCCGGAATTCTTGTGTTGGTACGTACTCCGGCTCCAAGCATGTGACAATTGGAAGATACTAGTGATTTAATTTTCTCAAGGTTTTGCGTGAATAAACACGTTCAATGAGTACTTGTACCAAGTTATGACACTCTGTGTCAAAATCACATAAATGATTGCAGCTACGCGACAAAAATCGCGCGTTTTCAGGTTGCTAAAAAAATAGGCATTATTTTTAGCTCATTTTCAAAATTTGTTAACACCAAGGATCTCACATAACGCATATTTTGAATATATTTGTATAATTTCTGCTTAATATGATTGTCTAATTCAAAATGGCGGCTATACCGGATACTCTAAAAATTCATACTTTTTCGTTCTGCTATTATAGTTCAAGGCATTATTCTTAGGCCACTATGCAAATTTAAAAAAAAGCCATGGACCACTAAGCATAAACTGACGTATTACGCTCATTTTCAATCTATTAATCTATCTCTAAGATCATGATTTGTTGGGCAAATTCAAAATGGCGATCATCTGAGACTCAAACTTTTTCGTGTTGCTATTATAATTCAACGCACTACTCTTAGCTCATTGTGAAAATTTATCACTACTGAGGGATCTCTGTGCACTGCCCGACATCTTACGCGCATTTTGAATCTATTTATATATCCCGTATATCAGAATTTGATGGTCAAATTCAGATTGACGACCATGTGGGGTAATCTGAAAATCATACTCTCTCATGTTGTTCATATAGTTCATGGCATTATTATTAGATCATTCTACAAATTTATCAAAAACCAATGGACCCCTAATAGGCTGTCACGCAAACAGGCTCAAAATGACCCCAATATGATAATCTACAAAGTCATGGAGTCTCAGTTCTTATTTTTTTTTTGTTCTGGAGATAGGAGCAAAACACCCCCCAAGGTCAGGTAGGGTTAATTGATCGTGCAAATTTATCAAAACAGAAGGGTGTGTGTCATGTTACTCGTATAATTCCCGGCATTATAATTAGCAAGGGCACAAACCTTTTTACATTGGGCAGAATAACACCATAGCTTATTTTGATTCTATTGGCATAATCTTCAACTGAGAATACAATTGTAAAATCCAAACTGGTGACCATGTGGGTTCGTCTGGCAATTCCAGATAGTGTATTGACATGGAACCGAAAGTAAAGATTTCTCAAAGCCAAGTCTCTTCACAAAATACATCGATCTTTCTATTCATGGACCTAGTTGCGCTCTATTCGTATAATCATCCACTCAAGGAATTCAAGATGGCGGACATATTGAGTCATTCGAAACTGGTGTTGGTAAATGTTATTCGTCGAATTCAAAGGGATTATTTTAGCTCGAAGCTGACAGTTGCTAAAACTGCGTTTCTCACACTTTCGCTTCTCATCTTTAATAGGTCCATTGTTGACAAACAACATAATGGTTACATTCAAATTGGCGAAAATTTGAGGTTATCTGACAATCAAATTTATCAGGTTGTCATGCACAATGTGTTGTTTGGATAATATTTTTACGTTTTCCGTCATAATTGGAAGTGAATAAGAATTTAAATTACATATCTGATGAAATCAAATTTTTTACACAATTGATCATTTCAGGCCCATTTGAAGTCATATTGCATGATTTCAAATAAATTTCATTAAAAAAATGATTATTCAAAAGTTTTCAAGAACACCATTTTAAATTTCTATATTAATATTTCAAGGTGTCTGTGAGAAGTTTATTCAAAACTATTTCTCTTGATATGGTACTTGATCGAACGTGTAATGTTTTGTATGACACTGAAATTCACTATGTTTTGGAATTTCAAAGAAGCAAGATGGTCAATCATGGGTGTACGTACGCGAAAAGATGACCAACTACCTTTCGGTCTTTGATATATGTTGGCATTGTGGGAAGTTGATGCTAGGTCGACATCGTGCCTTACAGACTAGTCTTTAGTGTTAAATGCCGTCATTTCCATCTGACGACGATACAGCTCACCAGTTCTCAGTGTACGAGTTGTCACAGCGACACAGCTCACCAATTACCAATATACGAGTTGTCCGAGCATTTCCATCATAGCTCTCTAGATTTGTATAAAATACCGCTAATGCCGGTGCTAGGGGCCGTGTGGTCATGTCATCCAAGTTGCCACATGAACAGGTACAATAAAAGCGTACCTGAGATACAACGCATATCACGAATCGTTAGATTCTTGGTATGTGCTTTAGACCAGAAGACTATACTGTGAGGTCAAGTGACTCTGTCAGTGTGTCGGCACCTCTTCTCACTTCCCTTATATTTGCTGTATTGTCACGGTAGTTGACAAATGGAATTCCCCCTTCACTTCAAAGTCCGCTAAAACTCCCAAATTTCACAACTTCCCTGGTAAGTGATCATGATATATCCACACAGGAGGAACTGAGACACAAGAATGACACCACCAAAGTAAAATGCATGCTCGTTGGGAATGCTGTGGCTTTTGTCACATAAATTGAACTTAACTAGAGCAGCTATTGATGAGTGGAACCGTTACGAAGAATGTAAATCTTTTAGGTTTTCTAAGGAACAGTCGGACTTCCACTGGAAAATCGCCTCCAAAACATATGCAAAAATGCTACAATAAGAATCACATCCATTGGACAGGTTGGACAACAATGTCAGTTATCGAATTGGTTTTCCTTATTATTACCATTCTCGTTCATTATACATGTACAATGTCGATTTTCTCCTGAAGTCGCAATGACATTAGCATCAGGGATGCAAAGTACTCTTTTTTAGGTACATTTTGTAATGACAGGAAGTTCTGAACAAGAGAAATCAGAAAGTGATATGCTCACTTGTATCTCAAACCAACGGTTTGGGCGTCGACAATAGCGTGGACGCTATATGAACGGGAAAATATCATCAACCACCATGTATCCCCTTTATCTTGGGATATGTTTGACAGAAGGTAACACTCAATCATCTGCTTTTCTACTGATGAAGAAACTTTCGGCTAAAGAGACGTTGTGATAGCTCACAGAAATAATACCAACATCTCTACAGTCGCAACTGAAGTGGAGTGCATCCGTACACTTGCATCCAGTAGGAAACACTGTAGCGTAATTTAGAGGATAGTGGCGACAAGTGGCCACTTGTTTGGTTCAATTGATCATCTTTTGGCACATTTCTGTTTAGACTACTTGCTCAAAGATAACAGAAACTTCGGTTCTTGTACTCGAAAATTCGGTTCATAGGATGGCATATTGTTTGATGTAATTTGAGTATCGGCAGGCGCCAGGCGAACATATCGACAGAATAAATATAACGCGTTTACATAGGATAATAGAAATGTGCTTTTAGAATATTAGTCCTCGCGGCCCGCCCTGCGCTGCTGAGAATCTACGTCCGAGAATCCAACGTATTATCGGTCTGAATGTGAGGTGTCGATGGAAGCTTCCTTGTAGAGTCCCATGTTTGCTTTTTAGTCGCCAGACGTCGTAAATTTTTCCCACCTCTTGCATATCGCTCCAATTTATTACCTGTATATGGTAGGATTCTGCTGGTGGACTGTTAGCCTCCGAGGCCTGCCCTCTGTACACGTCATTCGACAAATATTTGTATTTTTTTTTTGTTTTGGTGGGAAATTTAAGCCGTACGACGTCGGGCATTTCTTAGGTATTCTTGCATTTACCAGGCCTACCCCATATTGAGGCATTTTACTCCATCAGGCATCATCCATTAACCAACAGTTGATTTATTTGTTTGGGCTGATCTGTCATCACAGCTCCCGACCTAGCGTATCTAATTCCGCTTAAGCCGGTGCTAGGGGTTGTGGTGTGGATACTTCATAGTCTCCACATGAACACCGATCTGCAATAAAAGCACGACTGAGATAGTAAGGCTACGTCCGCGAATCCACCATATTATCAGGTCTGCATATGGGGTGCAGAGGGAAGCTTTCCTGTAGAGTCATACGGTTGCTTTTTAGTCGCCCCAATAAAGTCACTTTTTATCATTCCTAAACCTGCACGATATTTTTTCTTGAATTTTGCATATTAACATATTAACCTTGAAAATATTGAGATGCATACAAATGGATTTATGTTTGATTAAACGAACTGTGTTCGCTGGCCTATTTAATACTTTGGTCAAATCTCAATATGTATTGTGTGAAAGTATAATTTTGGTTTGCGGTGTCATTTTTGTTACAAGAGAAAATGATGCCTAACAAAATACCAAAATAGGCCAGGGAGGGCATTTTGATCAACCATAAACACATTTTACACAAATGACCATTGCAAGGTATTCGAAGTTGATGTTTCAGCACGTAAAATTCGTAAAAAAAAAATCCTAAATGATCTCAGTATGAGAGCAAGCGTCAGATCCGACATTCAATATTCAGCCGTCGTCCATAAAGAATTTCCGCGTCAATAATCGAAAGATCTATTTCGAATGACAGCACCAATTCCAAATGTGTATGAAATAAAAATAATAAAATCACAAGATGGTTTTCTATATTAAAGAAAGAAGCGGTTCAGCTTTCAAAGATGTGAGCAAGACATGATGATGTTTACATAATCACTGACCATTATTCCTTATCCAAATGAATCTCCAAGTCGTTTCCACAGCATGTATCTCAGCCAATCTTTCATTGTGAGTGTTCATTTGAACACCATGGAGATCTTCATACTGACCGTAGCTCCGGATTAAGCAGAATTAGCTTGAATTAAGCGGAAAAAAAATCTTAAATTTCAGCACTTACTTTCAGTGATGATGGAAGTTTAAGTTATACTGGAAGTTCGGCTCAACAAAGAGCAATCCCCCCCCCCCCGGTTTCTCTCCCTCAACCCAGTCTAGTTAGGATTAAACAGTTGTCAAATTTATTGCTATTCATTCTTGGTTAATGAATACGACTTTTAACCATTAAAATGGCAATTGCAACATTTTCCTGAATTTGTTGAACTCTCACGTTAAATGAAAAATATGCTTTTAAAATTTTTATTTCATTTTTTGCGATTTACTTATTTCGGCAAATATTGGGATAGGGAGTATAACATTTGATAAAAATATACTTTCAAATGACGTAAAATGTACGCAGACTTACTCCATCCATGCGAAAGCAGACGTGATCATTTTCATGCCTTTAATTATATTATTTAAAAAATTAAAGGGCATAATGTGCTGAACGAGGATCGGCTCGATGCGAGTTTCTATCATTTTTGCTATAATTTTGCTCGACAATTCAACAGTTCAACATCGATCACCTTGTTGAACACACTGTGATATCTTTGCGGGGTTGATCTTCCATGTAAGGATCACGAAAAGTGACGGTCTTTTTGGTGTCAGCGGTTTTGGCGGCTTTGTAACACGAGGGCTACAAAGCAGGCTTTTTCTCATACACTTACTTCTAACTAGCAGCGGTGTTGCGGTCTTTCGCCATTTGGAACGCCTTTCACACATGTCTTACAACTGACGGTGTTGTCGGCATTCAGAATCAAGTCTTTGTAGTGTTAGCGGTTTTGGCGGCTTGTAACCCGAGGGCTACAAAGCAGGCAGAGGTTGCGGTCTTGTCGGTGTTCGGTGTTTGGATTGAATCATACACCTGTGTTCATAGCACCGGTCTTGCCGGCTTTTCATGCATCTCTTCTAACAAGCGCTGACGGTGTTGTCGGCATTGTGCCTTAATACCTGGAGAAGGTTCCGGACTTGCGGTAGTCCCAGATTCAATCTTTGCTCTGTGCAAGGGCCGGCGTTGACGGTGTTTGTGTTTGTCATACACTTACTTCTAACTAGCAGCGGTGTTGCGGTCTTTCGCCATTTGGAACGCCTTTCACACATGTCTTAAAACTGACGGTGTTGTCGGCATTCAGAATCAAGTCTTTGTAGTGTTAGCGGTTTTGGCGGCTTTGTAACCTGAGGGCTACAAAGGAGGCGGAGGTTGCGGTCTTGTCGGTGTTCGGTGTTTGGATTGAATCATACACCTGTGTTCATTGCACCGGTCTTGCCGGCTTTTCATACATCTCTTCTAACAAGCGCTGACGGTGTTGTCGGCATTGTGCCTTAATACCTGCACAAGGTTCCGGACTTGCGGTAGTCCCAGATTCAATCTTTGCTCTGTGCAAGGTCCGGCGTTGACGGTGTTTGTGTTTGTCATACACTTATTTCTAACTAGCGGCGGTGTTGCGGTCTTTCGCCATTTGGAACGCCTTTCACACCCGCCTAACACCGCTTTGACATTCACTGCTCCCCAATACCGCTTTGACACTAGACTTCATGTACATTCCTGCATAACAGCGCTTTGACAGTTGACTTCACATACATTCCTCCCTAACACTGCTTGACACTCGACTTCACGTACATTCCTCCCAACCCCGCTTTGACACTCGACTACATCTACATTCGTCCCTAACACCGCTTTGACAGTCGACTTCACATACATTCCTCCCTAACACCGACTTGACATTCAACTAAACATACACTCGACTTCACGTACATTCCTCACTAACAGCGCTTTGACAGTCGACTTCATGTACATTTCTCCCTAACTCCGCTTTCACACTCGACTTCCATGTACATTCCTCCCGAACATCGCTTTGACATTCGACTCTACGTACATTTTTCCCTAACACCGCTTTGACACTGCACTTCAGATATATTCCCTCCTAACAGTGGTTTGAAACTCGACTTCAAGCACACTCATGTCGAACACCCACCTTCAACATTACCCTAGCTAGGCTTTGATGGAGAAATTATCTGACTTGTATAGCTGAAATGACCCTAAACCTGGTAGTTATGCAGCATACCTAACCGTAAGTCCTAATCCCACTTTGACACTCGACCTGACGTACATTCCTCCCTAACACCGCTTTGACACTCGACTTCACATACATTCCTCCTTAACACCGCTTTGACAGTCGACTTCACATACATTCCTCCCTAACACTGCTTTGACATTCGACTTCACATACATTCCTCCCTAACACCGCTTTGACACTCGACTTCACATACATTCCTCCCTAACACCGCTTTGACAGTCCACTTCACATACATTCCTCCATAACGCCGCTCTGACATTCGACTTCACATACATTCCTCCCTAACACCGCTTTGACACTCAACTTCACATACATTCCTCCCTAACACCGCTTTGACACTCGACTTCACATACATTCCTCCCTAACATTGATTGACACTTGACTTCATGTACATTCTTCCCTAACACCGCTTTGACACTCGACTTCACATACATTCCTCCCTAACACTGATTGACACTCGAGTCCATGTACATTCCTCCCTAACCTGATAGTCCTAATCCCGCTTTGACACCTTACCTCGCATACATTCCTCCCTAACACCGCTTTGACACTCGACTTCACATACATTCCTCCCGAACACCGCTTTGACAGTCGACTTCACATATACATTCCTCCCTAACACCGCTTTGACATTCGACTTCAAATACATTCCTCCCTAACACCACTTTGACATTCGACTTCACATACATTCCTCCCTAACACTGCTTGACACTCGACTTGACGTACATTCCTCCCTAACACCGCTTTGACACTCGACTTGACGTACATTCCTCCCTAACAGCGCTTTGACAGTCGACTTCATGTACATTTCTCCCTCACTCCGCTTTAACACTAGACTTCACATACATTCCTCCCTAACACCGCTTTGCCATTCGACTCCACATACATTTTTCCCTAACACCGCTTTGACACTGCACTTCAGATATATTCCTTCCTAACAGTGATTTGCAACTTAACTTCAAGCACACACATGCCGAACACCCAGCTTCAACATTACCCTAGTTACGCTTTGATGGAGAAATTATCTGACTTCTATAGGTGAAATGACCCTAAACCTGATAAGTTATGAATGCATACCTAACCCTAAGTCCTAATCGTGCTTTGACACTCGACCTGACATACATTCCTCCCTAACACCGCTTTGACAGTCGACTTCACATACATTCCTCCCTAACACCGCTTTGACAGTCGACTTCACATACAATCCTCCTTAACACAGCTTTGACACTCGGCTTCACATAAATTTCTCCCTAACACTGGTTGACACTCGACTTCATGTACATTCCTCCCTAACACCGCTTTGACACTCGACTCCATGTACATTCCTCCCTAACCTGATAGTCCTAATCGCGCTTTGACACTCGATCTCACATACATTCCTCCCTAACACCGGTTTGACATTCGACTCCAAGTACATTTTTCTCTAACACCGCTTTATCACTGCACTTCAGATATATTCCTTGCTAACAGTGGTTTGAAACTCGACTTGAAGCACACTCATGCCGAACACCCAGTTACGCTTTGGTGGAGAAATTATCCGACTTCTATAGCTGAAATGACCCTAAACCTGATAGTTATGAAGCATACCTAACCCTAAGTGCTAATCCCACTTTGACACTCAACCTGACATACATTCCTCCCTAACACCGCTTTGACAGTCGACTTCACATACATTCCTCCCTAACACCGCTTTGACAGTTGATTTCACATACATTCCTCCCTAACACCGCTTTGACATTCGACTTCAAATACATTCCTCCCTAACACCGCTTTGACACTTGACTTCACATACATTCCTCCCTAACACCGCTTCGACACTCGACTTCACATACATTCCTCCCTAACACTGGTTCACACTCGACTTCACATACATTCCTCCCTAACATCGCTTTGACACTCGACTTGACGTACATTGCTCCCTAACAGCGCTTCGACACTCGACTTCACATACATTCCTCCCTAACACTGGTTGACACTCGACTTGACGTACATTCCTCCCTAACACCGCTTTGACACTCTTGACGTACATTCCTCCCTAACACCGCTTTGACATTCGACTTCAAATACATTCTTCCCTAACACCGCTTTGACACTTGACTTCACATACATTCCTCCCTAACACGGCTTTGACACTCGACTTCACATACATTCCTCCCGAACACCGCTTTGACAGTCCGCTTCACATACATTCCTCCCTAACACCGCTTTGACATTCGACTTCAAATACATTCCTCCCTAACACCACTTTGACACTCGACTTCACATACATTCCTCCCTAACACTGGTTGACACTCGACTTGACGTACATTCCTCCCTAACACCGCTTTGACACTCGACTTGACATACATTTCTCCCTAACAGAGCTTTGACAGTCGACTTCATGTACATTTCTCCCTCACTCCGCTTTAACACTCGACTTCACATACATTCCTCCCTAACACCGCTTTGACATTCGAATCCACATACATTTTTCCCTAACACCACTTTGACACTGCACTTCAGATATATTCCTTCCTAACAGTGCTTTGCAACTCAACTTCAAGCACACACATGCCGAACACCCAGCTTCAACATTACCCTAGTTACGCTTTGATGGAGAAATTATCTGACTTGTATAGCTGAAATGACCCTAAACCTGGTAGTTATGAATGCATACCTAACCCTAAGTCCTAATCGCGCTTTGACACTCGACCTGACATACATTCCTCCCTAACACCACTTTGACAGTCGACTTCACATACATTCCTCCCTAACACCGCTTTGACAGTCGACTTCAAATACATTCCTCCCTAACACCGCTTTGACACTCGACTTCACATACAATCCTCCCTAACACCGCTTTGACACCCGACTTCACATAAATTTCTCCCTAACACTGGTTGACACTCGACTTCACGTACATTCCTCCCTAACACCGCTTTGACACTCGACTGCATGTACATTCCTCCCTAACCTGATAGTCCTAATCCCGCTTTGACACTCGACCTCACATACATTCCTCCCTAACACCGCTCTGACACTCGACTTCACATACATTATTCCCTAACATCGCTTTGTCAGTCCACTGCACATACATTCCTCCCTAAGACCGCTTTGACCCTCGACTTCACAAACATTCCTCCCTAACACCGCTTTGGCACTCGACTTTACATACATTCCTCCCTAACACCGGTTGACACTTGACTTCACATACAATCCTCCCTAACACCGCTTTGACATTCGACTCCAAGTACATTTTTCCCTAACACCGCTTTATCACTGCACTTCAGATATATTCCTTCCTAACAGTGCTTTGAAACTCAACTTCAAGCACACTCATGCCAAACACCCAGTTACGCTTTGGTGGAGAAATTATCTGACTTCTATAGCTGAAATGACCCTAAACCTGATAGTTATGAAGCATACCTAACCCTAAGTCCTAATCCCACTTTGACACTCAACCTGACATACATTCCTCCCTAACACCGCTTTGACAGTCGACTTCACATACATTCCTCCCTAACACCGCTTTGACAGTTGATTTCACATACATTCCTCCCTAACACCGCTTTGACATTCGACTTCAAATACATTCCTCCCTAACACCGCTTTGACACTTGACTTCACATACATTCCTCCCTAACACCGCTTCGACACTCGACTTCACATACTTTCCTCACTAACACTGGTTGACACTCGACTTCACATACATTCCTCCCTAACATCGCTTTGACACTCGACTTGACGTACATTGCTCCCTAACAGCGCTTCGACACTCGACTTCACATACATTCCTTCCTAACACTGGTTGACACTCGACTTCACATACAATCCTCCCTAACATCGCTTTGATACTCAACTCCATGTACATTCCTCCCTAACCTGATAGTCCTAATCCCACTTTGACACTCGACCTCACATACATTCCTCCCTAACACCGCTCTGACACTCGACTTCATGTACATTCTTCCCTAACGCCGCTTTGACAGTTCAGTGCATACATTCCTCCCTACCACCGCTTTGCCCCTCGACTTCACATACATTCCTCCCTAACACCGCTTTGACACTCGACTTTACATACATTCCTCCCTAACCCTGGTTGACACTTGACTTCACATACAATCCTCCCTAACACCGCTTTGACATTCGACTCCACGTACACTTTTCCCTAACACCGCTTTGACACTGCACTTCAGATATATTTCTTCCTAACAGTGCTTTGAAACTCAACTTCAAGCACACTCATGCCGAACACCCAGTTACGCTTTGGTGGAGAAATTATCTGACTTCTATAGCTGAAATGACCCTAAACCTGATAGTTATGAAGCATACCTAACCCTAAGTCCTAATCCCGCTTTGACACTCAACCTGACATACATTCCTCCCTAACATCGCTTTGACACTCGAATTCACATACATTCCTCCCTAACACCGCTTTGACAGTCGACTTCACATACATTCCTCCCCAACACCGCTTTGACATTCGACTTCAAATACATTCCTCCCTAACACCGCTTTGACACTTGATTTCACATACATTCCTCCCTAACACCGCTTAGACACTCGACTTCACATACATTCCTCCCTAACACTGGTTGACACTCGACTTCACATACATTCCTCCCTAACATCGCTTTGACACTCGACTTGACGTACATTCCTCCCTAACGGCGCTTTGACAGTTGACTTCATGTACATTTCTCCGTAACTCCGCTTTCACACTCGACTTCACGTACATTCCTCCCTAACACCGCTTTGACATTCGACTCCACTTCCTTTTTTCCCTAACACTACTTTGACACTGCACTTCAGATATATTCCTTCCTAACAGTGCTTTGAAAGTCAACTTCAAGCACACTCATGCTGAACACCCAGCCTCGACATTACCCTAGTTACGCTTTGGTGGAGAAATTATCTGACTTCTATAGCTGAAATAACCGTAAACCTGATAGTTATGAAGCATACCTAACCCTAAGTCCTAATCCCGCTTTGACACTAGACCTGACATACATTCCTCCCTAACACCGCTTTGACACTCGACTTCACATACATTCCTCCCTAACACCGCTTTGACAGTCGACTTCACATACATTCCTCCCTAACACCGCTTTGACTTTCGACTTCACCTACATTCCTCCCCAACACCGCTTTGACACTGAACTTCACATACATTCCTCCCTAACACCGCTTTGACACTCGACTTCACATACATTCCTCCCTAACACTGGTTGACACTCAACTTCACGTACATCCTTCCCTAACTCCGCTTTGACACTCAACTCCATGTACATTCCTCCCTAACACCGCTTTCACATTCAACTAAACATACCTTCCTCCCTTACACTGGTGTTACGCTTTGGTGGAGAAATTATCTGACTTCTATAGCTGAAATGACCCTAAACCTGATAGTTATGAAGCATATCTAACCCTAACTCCGAATCCCGCTTTGACAGTCGACCTGACATACATTCCTCCCTAACACCGCTTTGACACTCGACTTCACATACATTCCTCCCTAAGACCGCTTTGACAGTGGACTTCACATACATTCCTCCCTAACACCGCTTTGACATTCGACTCTAAATAGCACAGGTACATCTTTTAATCATAAGAAACATGTGTACCAAGTTTCATAATCATTCAATGACAGCTGACAACTGCAGCAAACTGTGGTGTACAGATGTACATGTGCACTTCAGCCAAACGCAAAACTCATTTGACCTAATTTGGAGAAAAATTAATATTTCATCGCAAAAATGGCACAGGTACATTCTCTAACCATAAGAAACATGTGTACAAAGTTTTGTAATCATTCAATGAGAGCCGACAACTGCAGCAAATTTACCATGTACATGTATACATATAGAGGCTTACATGTACTATTCACCTAAACAGAAAACTGTATCATTTGCCATAATTTGGAGAACAATTAATATTTCATCTCAAAAATACCACACGTACATCCTTCGATCATGAGAAACATGTGTACCAAGTTTCGTAATCATCCAATGAGAGCTGACAACAGTGCAGCAAACTTACCATGTACATGTACAATTTATCTAAACAGAAAACTCTATCATTTGCCATAATTTGGAGAAAAATTTATATTTTTAATACATCCTCTAATCATAAGAAACATGTGTACCAAGTTTCATAATCATCCAATGACAGCTGACAACCGCAACAAACTTTCTACGTACAGATGTACATGTGCACTTCAGCTAAACGCAAAACTGTATAATAGGGATTTTAACATTGGAGCACCACAGTGGTAGTACCCCCAGGGGCATACCCACCTCCCCCCATATTTTTTTTATTTTTTTTTATTTTTTTTTTTATTTTTATAGATTTGTTTTGAATTTGCTTAACCAAAAACCTTATCATTTGCAGGCAGGGGACACCGTCGCTGACAACCGACAACAACAACGACATCCTCTTTCCCCCTCACAATATCTCCCCTTTACTTCTTAAGGCAAGATAATAACAACATATTTAAACAATTTATTAAATGTTCATTCAAATTAAACTACTTAAAACATCAGTCCATCAATGTTTTTTTTTCAAATGAGGTGGGCAGGGATTTGTTTTATTAGTATTTTTTTCTTTTGGCCCACATATTATATTCCAAAACTTGAAGCACCATGAATAGAAAGGTGATGACCGAGAATGTGCTGTGCAGTCTACTTTCATACATATATATATATGTCAATTACAAAGACAAATATTTCCCCTAATTTGTGCAACATTAAAATTGTCAAAAGCTTTGTTGACTGAACCATGTGAAATTCACATAGTTAGATGGCATGTGTGACTACATATATGGTAGAATTTCGATGCAAGTCACAATTTTCTTCAGGAATTTGAAGATTGTAGGCAAGCAGTATTCCAACTATAATGTACTACAAAAGTTGTCTCCCCTCGTCAATTGCTGATTCCAGTAATATTGAACCAGCCAGCAGAATCCCAATGGAATTATAAATTAACTGGATTATCTGCATAGAAACATATCAGCTTTGTTTGTCTTGGAAAAACCAAACAATATAATTTACCATCGGTACTGACTTGAAAAAACACAAGACTTCGTCCCTTTCCGTTTCATAAGAGTTCCGAATTTTGCATGCACCTGGCTACCACGCACGTGAAACAGGAAGTAAAATTTGCCGCAGGAAATTGACAAAGTTGACAGGACCCACAACAGTGACAAAAGATTGGCTTGAAATAAATTTTCAATGGATTATTTCTTGGATTGTCCGTTCCTTCAGATAGATCTAGACTTGTACAGGTGTTTAAGAAAATAGATCACATTTTATGGTTTTGCTAAATGAAATTGTACTTGTCGCATGGACAGGTAGATTTGTTTTTCACTTGTCGCCGGGAAAATTCAATTGTCCGCGGCAGATACACAGGCGTTATTTCGAGCGCTGTAAGTAAAACACATCAAAATGTGGTAAACCATATAAAGTTAAGTTTATAGTCATCGTAAATTAGACTTTTATCTGGCAGATTTGGCAAAATTGTACGCGGCATACATTTGTATTGGCTTCACATTCATGTAAAACCTAGGCGCACGGCGACGCGAAACATAGAATCAATATTCCGCGGCCAAGTTTGTTATGGGGCAGCAAGGTTGACTTGGGCCAGTCAGGCCACAGGGACAAGTATCAATTGGATTGCATAAACATACCCATGTCACACCTCAAAGAGATAGAAGGGACGCCATCTTGAAATTCACTTTTCCGCCAGAAATTACCGGATTTCAGATTGAGAACAAATAAATGCAATTTATTCATACGTGGCGGTGTTGTGGTTTTCTTTTACACTTCATAACACAAATCCTGACTCGTAAAATGCGCTGTGATGCAGAGTTTTTGTAAAATCCTTTCTCAAATCAGCGGTTAAATTCCCCCGCTTCGAGCATCTTCACGGACATTGAATGACTGCCGTAGTCTCGAACCCGAGATCATAACAATTACGTTGTGCACAAAGAACAACGCTAATTGGCTATGTTGGATGGATCAAGCTAGACCGACACGTTCGAGACTTTTGAATTTCGCGCACTGTCCACTGCAATAGTGTAAACGGCCAATCAGTGTTGTTCGTGGTGCGCGACGTAATTGTTATGATCTCGGGTTCGAGGCTACGACAGTCCCTCTTGCATATCACTCCAATTTCAACATCCGTGGTCTTTGAGGTGTGAGATGGGTATGGTACATGTATATGGAATTGAATTGATACTTGTCCATGTGAGTCAGGCTGTCAGTGTGGTTTTTACTATTAAGGAATAGAGAAGACGAGTGATGCTCTCTTGAATATACCGTGTTGGGGAAAATACACAGAATATAATTTATCTGTAAATCCACAACTATTATCCACTTCTCCAGACTAGTACCGTGTGTGGAATGAGTAATGAATGAATACACACGTACAGGGATATTTTGTAAACATAGAGGGCGCTGCGGTGCGCCGATCTCAATGGGGGATTGCTGCATGATCTTTTGCCTGTTCACATGTTATGCGCTGAAGTTGTCGGGGGTTGACAAGCGACCAGAGACACGGAATTCGGCAGTAATGTTATGTTTCCCGCACCATAGTTAATCAAGGAAGTATAATGTGTGTTCTGTTGGAAATGTGGTAGGTAATGACAAGATGATAGCTTTGTCAGTTAACCCCATTTACACACTGCCAGCCAGCATCTTGATGGCTTCAAATCCCTCTTAGCAGGGGGGAATAACTGTGAATTTGTTTACATCCCACTTCCAAATATGGTACAGTGATGTCGTCAGTTCCGACCCAGTGTCAGTTCCGACCCACTTCCCAAAATATTGCTTCTTGTCATAACCATGATCACGCGAAATCATACAACATTTGGTGTATTCAAGCAAGTTGATCAACCTCTCAACCATGGTTAAATTATATTATGCATTCACTGATTTTGGTAGGAGACAGCTTTGCAGACCCACTCCATACACGCGACTACATCGGTCTAAGTACAAACACCAGGATTCGCCGTTGGTCAAAAACCCTGTCGTCTGCCAGCGCTTCCGATCAAAGTTTTGATGTTTTGTTTCTCACATATAATTATCATATGGTATATGTATCTGTCATAAATTTATTTACTGGGGTGTCTCTCTAAAGGCTACCTGCCCCATTGTTGACATCAACTGACGGACCCAGTTCCGAACCACCATCATCCATGGATGGCCAAGCTGGGTCGTACCATGGCCTGAAAATGTCTTGCGAACGCAGCGCTCACTACGTAAAATCGTAACTCAAGTGATGATTAGCATTTCTTCTCTTTAATCTGTTATTCAGAGGTAAAATAAGTAGAAGTACTGTTGATTTATCATCATTTTCGAGTAAGTATACGCTTATTGGCCATCGGAGTTATTTCAGTGTCCAATATATCTTGCCAATATGATTAGCTCGACCATATCACTATCACCACAACCCGCATTCTTTAACGTAAGATGTTCACTTATGAGATGAAGACATTCAAAACGAAATATCCAGCTAGGACCCTATTTTGGCGGAATATTTATCATGTTGACGATTACATTTGTTTATATCTGGGTCAAAGGTCAATGTCAAAACGAGGCTGGATCGGAACTGGCGACAGTGGGTCGGAACTGACACCTCTCATTAAGAAATGTAATTTTATTTTTCCTGCAGTTCAGTTTATCCCCAGCTAAGTTAGTTTGTTAATAAAGGCTATGGACAATTGTAAGGCGATCAAGATAATGAATATGCCAATCAAACCATTTCCTTCTGAAACAGATGCAAATTTCACTTTGGTGGGTCGGAACTGGCGACTCGTCTGTACATGTAATACTAAACTGATGTATGGTATGGCTACCCTCTTAACTCGATGGGTATTTTTCACTGGTGCTACAAGAAAAAATCACATGGTGCTATATTCCCAAAATGCTGTTTGTTCTCTTATGCTTGAGAAAGTAGACGGCGGGCGTTGTTCGATCGATCATGTTGTCCGACTTTAATACACTACTTGATGTTGTTGTTGTAATTTTTGCCACGTGAATTTATCAGTAAATGAACCCCAGTAAATCACAATCACATCTATTTTGCGCCATCATCCACCTCTAATTTTAGTTTTAAATTGCAATACTCACAAACATACGGAGCCTTCATGTGTATTCCATGGCGGATAGCCCAAGGAAAGTTACATCGACCGACAGCGAGCATGGCGAGTGATGCCCGGCAAACGTTTAAAATCATACTGCGCAGAGATACCCATTCGTTCGAGAAAAATAGACTCTGCCACACTAGTAGTAGTGTAAGAGCATTTCAGCGATACTTGACCTCAAAAATTTGCATATTAGGGAGGTCACGGGAGGGTCACAGAGGTCAAGTGCAGTATAGTTCCGGCAGAAAGACCAAAAGCTACCTCCAATCCAGGAGAGTTCCAATTGCTGCAGGGGATGTATTCAGGATGTATTCATCCGCGGTGATGCGGTCTGACCGCGGTTTTGGCGGTGATTCGGTCTCGGGAAAAAGCTTCCGCGGAGAAAAAGTAGTCCCTAGATAAAATGGTCCGATGGGGTCGAGTGAGGTATCAAAGTGAAGCTTATGTGAAGGGGCATCTAATGGGCTGGGTGAGGGGTTGACATATCGGCCTTCTGCGCATGCGCGGTGGCCGAAGGGTATGAAAATAGCCGTTTTGGGATGTAGGGGAGTCCCTAATGGTCCAATGGGGTCGAGTGAGGTATCAAGGTGAAGCTTATGTGAAGGGGCATCTGATGGGCTGGGCGCGGGGTTGAACTATCGGCATTCTGCGCATGCGCGGTGGACCAAGGGTATGGAAATAGACGTTTTGGAGCTAGGGGAGCCCCTAATGGACCAATGGGGTCGAGTGAGGTATCGATGTGAAGCATTCGTGAAGGGGCATCTGAAGGGCTGGGTGTGGGGTTAAATTAGGGTCATTCTGCGCATGCGCGGTGGCCCAAGGGTATGGAAATAGACGTGTTGGAGCTAGGGGAGCCCCTAATGGACCAATGGGGTCGAGTGAGGTATCAAAGTGAAGCTTAGGTGAAGGGGCATCTAATGGGCTGGGTATGGGGTTGAATTAGGGTCATTCTGCGCATGCGCGGTGGCCCAAGGGTATAAAAATAGACGTTTTGGGATCTAGGGGAGCCGCTAATGGGCCGATGGAGTTGTATGAGGTATCCATGTGAAGCATTCGTGAAGGGGCATCAGATGGGATGGGTGTGGGGTTGAACTATCGGCATTCTGCGCATGCGCGGTGGCCCAAGTGTATGGAAATAGACGTTTTGGCATCTAGGGTAGCCCCTAATGGACCAATGGGGTCGAGTGAGGTATCGATGTGAAGCATTCGTGAAGGGGCATCTGATGGGCTGGGTGTGGGGTTGAATTAGGGTCATTCTGCGCATGCGCGATGGCCCAAGGGTATGGAAATAGACGTGTTGGAGCTAGGGGAGCCCCTAATGGACCAATGGGGTCGAGTGAGGTATCAAAGTGAAGCTTAGGTGAAGGGGCATCTAATGGGCTGGGTGTGGGTTGAACTATCGGCATTCTGCGCATGCGTGGTGGCCCAAGGGTATGAAAATAGACGTTTTGGGATCTAGGGGAGCCGCTAATGGGCCGATGGAGTTGTATGAGGTATCCATGTGAAGCATTCGTGAAGAGGCATCAGATGGGATGGGTGGGTGGTTGAACTATCGGCATTCTGCGCATGCGCGGTGGCCCAAGGGTATGGAAATAGACGTTTTGGCATCTAGGGGAGCCACAAATGGTCCAATGGGGTCATATGAGGTATCAATGTGAAGCATTCATGAAGGGGCATATGACTGGACTAGCGGCTCGAGCGTTGTCACCATTCTGCGCATGCACAGACAGGGAATTGTGGGAAAAGGGTATGGAAATAGTCGTTTCGGCATCTAGGGGAGCCACTATTGGCCCAGTGGGGTCATATGAGGTATCAAAGTGAAGCCTAGGTGAAGGGGCATCCAGACATGGGTGGGTGCATGTAAAATTTTTCCTGAAAAAAAAAATACGGAACACGGACTTTATCGAAAAACCTGGAAAAATGCCTATATGGGGTATGGGGGGTATATAGGTCGCCGGGCTTAACGGGGCTTGCCTATCAATAGAGTTATCTCTCCCTAGTTCCAGGGTGGATGTATGTAAAACTTTTCCTGAAAAAATACGGAATACGGACTTTATCCTAAATTACGTGAAAATGCCTATATGGGGTATGGGAGGTATAGGATCAATGTTTGTCCCCCTAGGAAACCTACTTCTCGACATTTGCGGTATGGGTTGTGGGGTCGCGTTTTACTCGTCTCGTCAAGACAAACATGATAGAAAGTGTCCCCGTGCGAATCGGTGAAATTTTTGAAAAAGTACGATATAGCCCCATATAGTCCATACTGGGGTATAGGTTCAATGTTTGTCCCCCTGGGAAACCTACTTCTATACATTTGCGGTGGGGTTGTTTGGATTTGTTTTTCACGTCTCGTCATTTAGGACATGATAGGAAGTGTCCCGGCACGAATCGGTGAAATTTTTGAAAAAAGTCACCGAGCCCCATATAGGCCCATACTGGGGTATAGGATCAATGTTTGTCCCCCTGGTAAACGTACTTCTATACATTTGCGGTAGGGTTGTGGGGTCTCGTTTTGCTCGTCTCGTCAAGACAAACATGATAGGAAGTGTCCCCTTGCGAATCGGTGAAATTTTTGAAAAAGTACGATATAGCCCCATATAGTCCATACTGGGGTATAGGTTCAATGTTTGTCGCCCTGGGAAACCTACTTCTATACATTTGCGGTGGGGTTGTTTGGATTTGTTTTTCACGTCTCGTCATTTAGAACACGATAGGAAGTGTCCCGGAGCGAATCGGTGAAATTTTTGAAAAAAAGTCACCGAGGCCTGGGTAGGCCCATAGGCCTATACTGCATGGCTATGGGTGTATAGGGCCATACGGGGTGGACATGTTGGAGTCTAGGTGAGTCCCTAATGGTCCAATGGGGTCGAGTGAGGTCTTATTTTGAAGCTCTCGTGCAGGAGCACTTGACTACATTAATGGTTCGTCCGTGTTCAATAGTCTACGCATGCGCAGCCTGGCCCGTAGTATAGAAAGTAGGCATTTTGGGGGGTATGTGGGTGTGTGTTTGGGTTTGAGATGGGCTATTCACGGTTCGAATGGGTCGTGTGAGGTATCAATGTGAAGCTTGTGTGGGGTAGAGTCAGAATGGCGTGCTTTTAAATGCAAGTCGCGTCAATCTGTGCATGCGCATTTGGTTGTAGTAAGTAAAGAGGCCATTTTGGGGCAGTGAAGGAAGGTATTTGGGGTAGAGATGGACCATCCTTGGTCTGAATGCGTCCTGGAAGGTGTCATTTTGTAGTTCTCGGGGTGTACATTCCGAATTGAGGGATGTTCCCGTCATCTGTGACGTCATCGATGACGTCATCAGTAGGAGTATTAGCGAAAGTGAGCCTTTTGGGGCAGTGCAGGAAGGTATTTGATGTAGAGATGGACCATCCGCGTTGCGAATGCGTCATGGGATGTGTCATGTTGTAGCTCTCGGAGTATAGACCCTGATTTCAGGGATATTTACAGCATCTGTGACGTCATTGGTGACGTCATTAGTACAAGTTATAGCGAAAGTGGGCATTTTTTAGCAGTGAAGGATGTTATTTGGTGTAGAGATGGACCATCCGCGGTCCAAATGGACCGTGTGAGGTGTCATCTTGTAGCAACGCCCACCAACACCATTCTTAATGCTTCAACGCCCACCAACACCATTCTTAATGCTTCAACGCCCTGGTGAAATAGATAAGAAGCTCTGATATTCCATGGAATTGTCACTAATTCTTCGAAATGCAGTGATGCCCGTCAACGCTCGTCGTTACACCTTAACACTCTAACATAACGCCATGATATAGACCGGAGAGAGAACAACAACAGCAACAACAACAAGGATGACGCATGAGAGAACAACAACAACAAGAAGTTTTTTTCATATAGTTTATTCTCCCCAATGTTACATCATACCCACGCTGGGGGAGCCGCGTTGGGTATATTTACAATTCAAGAAGATTCTTATCCAATCATAGACCACCATTTGCATGTTTCATATTCGTTCCTGTCCGTTAGATGTATTCTTGTCCAATCAGAAGTCTCCATTTCAGAAAGTGCCATCTGAACCGTTTATTCTAATCATCGTCGGGCAGGCCAGGATACCGTTGAGGCAACATATCCTCATTCTGAGTATCTATCAGTGCGTGGGTGAATACTTTCATCCGATGGAGGTGGTGGTCAGTTTAACCACGAAGAACGCAACATTGGTCATTATCTCCACTATCCACTTGGTGTTACAATTCAAGAAGACTCTTGTCCAATCAAAGGCCACCATTTGCATCTGTCATATTCGTTCCTGTCCGTTAGATGTATTCTTGTCCAATCAGAAGTCTTCATTTCAGAAAGTTCCATCTTCGGCCATGTTCGCTTTGAACCGTTTATTGTAATCATCATCGGGCAGCCCAGGATACCGTTGAGGCAACATATCCTCAGATAGTTGCTTGTGCATTCTGAGTATCTATCAGTGCCTGGGTGAATACATTCACCCGATGGGTTGGTCGGTCAGCTTGGTCGCGAAGAACGTAACATTGGTCACACTGTCCACTGTCCACTTGGTGTTGGGGCGTTGTTGTTGGGCCCATTCCAAGGGATCCACGGTGTTCAGTTTCTCCAGCATCGTCTCTAGCGACACTCGGTTAATGATGGTAAACGGTTAAATACCTGGATGTTACTGCTCGGGTAAAAGTATCGGACTTGGACTGTCTCCTTATGCTGCAGCACATAACCAAACGCCAGATTCAATTTGAAGGCCGTAGTTTGATCTTTGAAGGTGGCTTCTACGTAGCTACGTAGACGGGCGAGGTCGGTCAGTCGGAAATTGTAGATATCTTGAATAGGGCGATGACGGTAGAAACAGTGCCGGATCATGGGCCAATGGCGCCGATAAATGTCACTCACTGGATGGTCTTCGTGTGACAGATCGCTGGGAACATTTATCGGTTCGTCCACGAAGTGTACTTTACCCTCCACGTCGTACAAAATCTGGCCCAAGGTCTTGTCGTCGGAATTTGACTATTGAATTAGGGCGACATCATCATCGGCCCTCGTGCGATGGGTGGGAGTTCCCCCTGTTTCGATATTGATGCCTACGGGCTCTTCTATCTGCAAACGTGGCTGCGGAACAGGGTGTCGTGTGCGTTGGTGTCGCAGCAACTGACTGGTCAGTTTGAAAATCCGACCACATTCTTCGCATGGACGCTTGGGTACTTCATGGCGTGCACGTGTGTGGCGCTGTAAATGATCCGGGCGCTGAAACGACGGTGTACATATCGTACAGTTATACCGGGCGGTTCCTTCGTGCTTGGTAGCCTCATGGCGGCGCAAGTCGTGCAGACGAGTGAATGATTTCGAGCACGTAGTACAAGTGAACATCTTGATGGTTGACAGAGTGTCTGATGAAACGGCCAGACCGCTTCCCTTTTATAGCACGCTAGCTGGTATCATGTTCGGGCACTTCCGTGTCTCTTCGGATGTAAAAGTCTCCGGATGTAAAAGTGCCCGGATGTTTACGAATGTTCCACCATTCCGGACTTCTATCAGGTCCATGTCCAGAAGCTCTCATGTCCTGCATGTGAATAGTCATATTGTGTGTGTATGCATGTGTGTATGCGTATGTGTGTGTGTGTGTGTATAGGCTTGTGTGTGTGCGTGCGTGTATGCAAGTGTGTGTATGCGTCTGTGTATGCAAGCGTTTGTGTGCGTATGCAAATGTGTGTTTGCGTGTGTGTGTATGTGTGTGCGTGTGTGTGTGTGTAGGTGGTTGTGAGTGTGTGTGCGTGCGCGTGCATGTGCGTATGTATGTGTGTGTATGTATGCCTCTGTGTGTGTGTGTATGTGTGTGCTTGCGAGTGTGTTTCTTGGA